>VXAV01010864.1:77376-102815 GCA_013399715.1 Alectura lathami
AAAAAAAAAAAAAAAAAAGACTAAAATCATCCTTGGGTTTTTAATAGGTTATAAATGCTTTTTTTCTATTCAGTTGCAGGAACTGAATGTCATGTTGTAGATCAATGAAACCTGACTCTTTCTTGCCTTAGAATGAAGTTTTCCCAAGCTCCTCTCTGCGGTCGTGTGCTTTATTTCCTCTTTCTAATGGCAGACAACTGAGGATCAACAGGACAGGTCTGCACCTCATGCTTTTGGGCAAAGTTGTCAAGGCTAGTATTTGTAAGTAAAAAAGGAAAAGCTTGCAAGAGATAGGGAAGGTTATTATGCAAAAAAAAAAAAAAAAATCTTAATGTCTAAAGCACTGAATTTAGAATGTTTTCTTCCACTAAAAACAAGAAGGAGGACTCAAACAAAGCCAGCTTGCAATGAATGAGAAATGTTCAGCTCTGTTAACAAAATATGGCTGTGAGGCCAATGATTTCCATCTGAGAAATTGTCCGTGTCCTCATTGGCAATGCCAGCTGAAGGCATTACCACCTTCTGCCAGTACCACAGTGCACTGCCTTCTAGTTTGCGCCAAGTCTTGAACGCGACCAGGAAATTAATCTGGCTCTAGCGGGAAAATACAGATACTTGCGTTGTTTGGTTGTTGTTTGTTTTGCTGTTTTGAACAAGGTGAACCCCCACAGCCATTCCCAGCGCTGTCCCACGCATTGTCCTGGGACACCTCAGTCCCAATGAGCAGCAATAACAGGATGACAGCAGGAAGATCTTCCTTGGGGACTGTTGCCCGAAGCTGCCTGTTGTCAAGCTGTGGCACCTCAAGTGCCAGCAGCAAACAGCTGGGGCTGTGCCTGGACAGGAGAGCATTGGGGAGGGCAGAAATCAGTTTCCAGATGTTCTCTCCTGTCTGCCACTGGCTGCGCCACTGGATTCGCAAGCTCCAAAGTCCCATGCTGTAAAATTTCCACACCAGCTATACAAGGCAGCCTTAAAATGCCTGCATGAGATGCCACCGCAGTCAGAGGCCACCAGGCTGTAAGCTGACATGCACTCCCCTGCCTCACTGGGTGCTCCCAACTTGTGTGTCCCTGGGGTTTTAGAGGGGTCTTCAGAAACAAGACCCAAGATAACACCACTGTGTTCCACCTCTCCTGTTTGAATTTCCTAGCTTTTCCATCCATAGGAATCAGGGAAAGGGAGAGTGCTGCAGCCCCAGCCTAGCTTTTTTTTTTTTTTTTTTTTTTTTTTTTTTTTTTTTTTAAGTGGTGTAATGAGGCTGGAGCAGAAGTGAGGATTGTAATCCATAAATGGCAAGCACTATATAACTGCATTGTCTATATAATGTGTACTCAGTCCTCTTCCTATTTCAGAGCAGCTAAAAATATATACACTTGTATTGTAAGATCAGATACCAACACAAGCATCTCATCCCCACCTGATTTGAAACACAAATGCCTGTTTAATATTACTCCACTACAAATAAACAGATTTGTATCTGAAATGCTGTCCAGCATGTACAATAAAATCTTTTCAGCTAATGGTCCCATAAGAAGGGCTGAAACCTCCTCTAGGTTGAAAGAAAATTCAATTATAATTTCAACAGAGTACTTGTCCAGATCAAATTTTGTTTGAATCATCTGATGAGGCATACTTAATCACTGGAAAACTGCAGCGTTTTTTAGAACAGTTTCCAAAGGTTAACTCTGAGTGTAATGCATCTTTTTATTTAAACAGTTTGCGTATGCCATGGTTTATGTTGGTTGCAAGTTTAACTTTCTTAATTCTAGCTAAAATGAAAGCCATTTGTGTCTTGGTACTCTGGCATTCAATATTCTAATTTTTGGTTGAACCATGTCCTGAAATTTTGTTTTAATTTTCTTGCACACTTGTGGAGGGAAGAGTGAAACAGCAACTTCAGTCTACTCCAAAATTTGTTCTTAATCCATAAAAAAAAGCTTTCATACAAGTCTGCTGGGGTCAAGATCTGTGGGGAGGAAGGGAGAGGATTCTAAAATTTTGAGGCTAAATACCTCTTTTCTACTTGGAGTTTTCAGAATTTGCTCTTTGTCGTGCAGGTCTGAAAGGTTAAAAATAACTGTACCTCCCGAGACTTCTCCCCGGGCTGTGCTCTTCCCTGGGATTCGGTGAGCTTTTTCCACCCAAACTGGGTCAGCCTCAGTGCCTAATTTTAAAATCTCTGGGATCCAATGCTTTGTAAAAATCCATGAGAACTTGCCCATTATATAATCCCAGCAGTCACATATGGCATGCTCTGGCCTGATTCTGCTGAAGCTCAATTTTATATATTGAAATAGTGATTATTGGTTTTAAAGAGCCATCAGCTCCATGGGGAAAACCATGGGGAAAATCCTTCATTTGTGGAGTCTTTTCCTGTCCCTTTATGCAGACTCTTTCCTTTTTGGGCAGTAAGTGCATTGATATTACAGGTGTAAAACGAGAATGTTTCCTTCTGAACTTACAAAACTGTCTTTTAAAGTCAAGGTTGAGAAAATACATTTTCTCATATTTGCTCTGATCGTGCTTGTGGTCTCTTTTACTCTCTGAAAATGTAATTAGAGAAGGTGGTAGTGGAGACCATAAATACCTGTACCATCTGTTTTTCTAGATGTTTTGATACTAGAGTTGTTCATGCAACTAGCCTGAGAGGCTTGGGAAGAACTCAAGCAATACTAAAGAATAAAGGGGGCCTTTATTATCAGATAAATGGATAAACCAAAATGATTTAGGTATTTATATAAAATATCTCATTGTTTCTTTAGTCTCTGTTTAAAACTCTTCTTTGCTGTGATGCCTACAAAATATTTCACAGCTCTTTGACTGCTTGCCTGCTAAACCAGTGTCCATCATACTCACGCGTTTGGCCTCTTTCTGTGCTCAGGCTGTTCTGGAGACACCTGTCTGTTCCCAGTCCCAGACTAAGTGTTAGAATAAGATTGTTTTGAGCTGTGTTTATGCAGCACCTAGCACAGTGACATCCTGCTGCATGGCAAGGAACAGGAGATGCTTCTGCAAAGCAAATTAACAGTGTCTTAGGGATTTGGAAATGACATGAAGAATTATTCAAGATTCAGCTCCAGAAGGTAAATCACCAAGTTAAAATTGTTAACGATAGCTGTGACAGGCTGCTTGGTAGCCATGCATGGAATATTATTGTAAACAATTTGACAAATACTTTAGATAATGAACAAAGTAATAAAAAATCAATGTCTGTTCCTAGATAATTTGTGAAAAAGAAAAAGTATCATATTTATCAAATATATGTTTCTGCAAATAGTTCACCTCATGATTTCAGAGGAGAAATGGGTAGGAAGAGAAAATGAGCTCCACCAAACAATCATTGGTGTGTATGTCAGTATCCTTGTAAACAGCAATGACAGAAGGAAAAAACAGCTGATACGACATGGGAAGAAAATCCCTTCTGAGCTGAACATGTTGTTGCGACTCTCCTGAGCCTCACCAGCTCCTGAACGGGAGGAAGACCCTGGGCCGCATGCCGCAGCCTGGCGGGCACGCTGCGAAGCACACGCTCCCCCAGCTCTTGCGGGAAAGCAGGAACACCAAGCCTAAGGCCCGCGTTGTCAGCTCCCCCAGCTGGAGGACAGGCTGAGTAGCACACACTCCTCGGGAGGTCTCTGTGTTCCCATTAACACCCTAAAACTAGGCAGCACACACCCGGGGATTTTACCTTCCTTCTGCCCACAGAGTGCTCTTCCGCTGGTAGCAGTAACATTCCAGGGACGTGTTGTCATGCTGTGAGTATCTGAGTACAGAGAGGCAGGTAAGCATGGTCTCCATGTAAGAGCCTGTTGCAATGAAAATGACATCTTGAGACAGAAGGTGGCATCGAGCTCTCCAGCCTCAGCTATGCGTTTCTTCACATCTCAGCCTGTTTCTTCCTTTGGGATCTTGGGAGGCTGTTTGCATGGGCTGGGAGATAAATGCCCACAATATTCATCTGATCTGAGGAGGTCACGTGTTCTTCTGCCATTAGACCCATGCAAGATCAAGATAGTGTACAACACGGAGTGGAGTGACGGTGCTGGACAGCAGGGTGTAGGCACTGAGTGCTGCCATAATCAATGGAGGTCTCTGCAATAAATGTGTTGTAGCATTATTTGAATCTCAGATATCTGTGGAAAGCAGCAAAGAACTCTCTGTCCTCATTATTTTACAGTGTGTTCATTCAAACTGAACACAGAGCATAAAGGACTATAAAGTTTGTTTAAAGCCTTTGAAAGTTACAGCCTCATATTCACATTTAAAGCACCAAAGAAAAGGAAAGATGATTTTCCAAAAGCAAATGTAAATTCTAGACAAATTTCTAGTTTCAGAGATAGCAGTGAAATGCCTGTGGAGTGGAGTTGTGGATCAAATCTACTTCCTTTAGTTTCAGACATGCTCCTTGGCTTGGAGAAAAATGAAAGCAAAGAGTTGGGAAAGCCACTGCTGGAGGGATTGATTTAAGTTTGTTAGGGTTACACAAGTCTCACCCTGACTGCTCTTGTTCTCCAAGAGGCTAAGTGATTATCTTGAATGTCAGCGAATCTCTCCAGGTGCAGCAGCCAGAAAGGCAACAGGAGGAACAGTAAAGATCCTGAACACAAACAAACAAAAAATAAAGAAACCCAGCTCTGGTCCACCCAAAAATAAACTCTTTCTTTTTATCCTCATGAGGTTCTCGTGGGCCCACTTTTCCAGCCTGTCCAGGTCCCTCTGGATGGCATCCCTTCCTTCAGGGGTATCAGCTGCCCCACTCAGCTTGGTGTCATCAGCAAACTTGCTGAGGGTGCACTCGATCCCACAGTCTAAGACATTGATAAAGATGTTGAAGAGCACCGGTGCCAAAACAGACCCCTGGGGGACACCGCTCGTGACCGGCCTCCACCTGGACGTAGAGCCATTGACTACAACCCTTTGGCTGGAACAATCCAGCCAGTTCTTTATCCAACGAACAGTCCACCCATCAAATCCACATCTCTCCAGTTTAGAGATAAGGATATGGTGTGGGACCGTGTCAAAGGCCTTGCACAAATCCAGGTAGATGCCATCTGTTGCCCTTCCCTGGTCCACCAATGCGGTCACTCCATCACAGAAGGCCACCAGATTTGTCAGGCAAGATCTGCCCTTGGTGAAGCCGTGCCGGCTATCCCAGATCACCTCCTAATCTCTCATGTGCCTTAACATAGCTTCCAGGAGGATCTGTTCCATGATCTTCCCAGGCACAGACGTGAGGCTCACTGACCTGTAGTTCCCCGGGTCTTCCTTTCTCCCTTTCTTAAAAATGGGCTGACTCTCCCCTCCTAGAGAACCACCTCCTCCCCATCCTGTTTCCTCTTTGGGTACACTGGAGCTTGAACACACAGGTGAACTTTGCAGAGGGTCTGAATACCAAATATTTCTTATGCTGGCCAGTACAGGATGTATGTGGAACTACACAGAAGTCGTTTCTTACAGGAATCTGCTATTTTGTTTGTACCTAAATTGGACACCCTCTTACAAAAATATGCCTCCTTTCCTCTAGGACTATGGACCCTGAGTGATCAAAAATCCTGAATAAGATTCTCTCAAGAGAATCAAAGTGAAAAGTCTATCTCCCTTATCATTAGATTACATTAAAAAAAAAAAAAAAAAAAAAAAAGGTTTTTTTCAAAAAAAAAAGTCCCTTTTTTTTCTTTTTTTAACCCTTCTCTCTTTCCATTGCACTGTTTAAATGCCATCTTTTAGTTGAAAAATCAACATCTAACACATCCAGAAATGAGTATCTCACCATGCCTGCTCAAGCAGGGATTCTGCACACACCAGAGATGAAGGAAATCCATGTCAATCACAGTCTGGACTTTCTTCTCTTCATGGGCTCATTTCTTCCCTATTCTTTTTCATGTACAACAGTTCTAAAATGAAGACTGAGGTATATTTCTCATGCACCCACTGTGAAATTATTTTCAATACATATTTATGTGAACTGCAAACATCTTTAAATGTAAAATTGTCATTACAGTGTCAACCATCTTGCTAACTGCTGGAAAACCCCTAACCTAAGCAGTGCTTTTTATAACTCAGCACATTAATTATATTTAGAATCTTTAATTATCTCTTTTCCATAGTCAACTCTAATAAATTCCAAACATTTAAAAATAATTTTAAATAATGCTGCTTTCTTTGCATATTTTCAATCAACTGCACAAATACCTAAATTACCTGGTGATTAAACGACATTTGGTTAGCTTTAAAAACTGGTGCTTAATTGTCCAACGTGACACTCTCTGTCTTAGTTTCCACCATCCTCCTGCCTCGCTGCCCAGGACCTGCTCACTGGTGCTGGAATGGGATCCTGTCACACTCAGTCCCAGAGAACAGTGCTGTCTCTCTGGGGTCACCCCATCTCTGCCCTTGCAGGAGGCCACTGGTCCCTCCACACCTCACTATCCTGGGCAGCTCCGCTGACTGCAGTGCAAGTACTCGTTTTAGGAGAGAGTACAACTGGCAGTAGGTGCAGCATTTTGGCAGCGATAGGCTCTGGGTCTCGGTTCGCAAGCCACTCAGACCAGGCGTCGTCTTCTTCTTGAGAACATCTTGGCTGCATTAAATCCTACCACTCTCCAAACAACTGTAGACAAAAGAGGAGCACACGCTACAAATGGCATCATGAATGGTGATCAGCAATATGTCTAACTCTCAGCTGTAGACGTATATCAACCCTTTCACTTGTACGCACTGTTGACAGTCACACTAATTAACGAGAAAGATGTATTTTTAAGCAAGATTTTTATGAACGTTTTTTTTTTTAATTTTGCAAACGTCTGCTGTAAGATTGTCTTTACACAAATTTGATTTATCATGGTTTCCAATTAGAAAGTAAATATTAAACAGAAAATCTCAATTTTCTCTAAAGACATCCCCCCCATATTTTAACTTAAAAATATGTTACCCCCCAACAGATCTATGTATGTTTTATGAATGATTCTTGTGATGCCCAAAAAATATACATACAATAAAATTCCATCCAGTGGAAGACTTCTAGGGGAGAAGAATCACATCCTATTTTCATTACAGAAATAAATATTTTATATTTTAAATAAATATTTTTGTATTTTATATGTGCCTGACTTATTTTGAGGGACTCAATAATTTTTCATTTGCTTTTGAACTGCTTTTTTTCTTGGTTTATTTTGGTGGGAGGGAGCCAGAGGATTGAGAGAGGCAGCTGAAAAGGTGACTGGGAGCGTTCCGGGGAACTTTTCAAAGTGAAGGTGAGAGAACACCAGGAGGAAATGTAAACACTCGATGTTTTCATTGGAAGTTTCATTTCTCCTTTAGCTTTGCTGGTGTCCATAGCACTTAAGCATCACTATCCTGCTTACGTCCTCTGACTCCCTGAGGGATGCTGAGCATGGTCCCTGTTTAAGCAAAGCAGCACATGCCATATGTTTTCCACATGGAAAACAGCTGATGTCTTCAGAGAAGCAGGATGATGGCATGAAGGGAAAAAAAATCAATATAATTTCTTTCTAAAAATCGTAACGAGCAGTTCATTCTGGACAGTTTCACATCTCTTCTAGGGAATTTCTTCCTGAAGAGCTATTGGGTATTTTTTTAAGGGGAATTTCTGAAGTGATCTGTCCAGGGAGGGCCACCTTCTGACCTGACTCTCCTGTTTGTGCTTGCTGGATGTACAGATCCCAATGTGGCAGATGAGGAGCCACAGTGTGACTGTGAGCTCTGCTGCACCCTGTTGCATGGCCGCAGGCACATCACTTAGCTTCGCTCTGCGGTGGGACCCTCGTTGCCTGTTCTTCCTAAAGCACTTCTTTGGCAACTTTGGATGAAACAGCAGTGCTTTTATTTGGAGAGTGCTCTATGCTGCCTCTGCAGCAAAAAAAAAAAAAAAATAAAGAAAAAGAAGGCGATAATAAAACAGGGACTGAGTTTGCCCTTGGGGTAGTCAAAAAGAAGATGAGCATTTGAAGGTAGTTGAAGAAATATTTTCTGGCAGATCATCTCATGTGAAAGAAGGAAAGTGGAAGCAAAAGGGACATAAGCCTAACAGAGATTTGTGTCTTGGGGCTTCCATTTCTGTGCGAGGACTTCTGTGCTGCAGGTCTCCACCCTCTTACCATCCTTTAAATTTCTCCGTACTGGGGATTTCTCACTGTTATTAGAGTGAAGTGAGACATTCACAAGGATACGTCTGAGCAAACTCTCTCAAAAACTGACAGGCCAGAAAGCCTCTCTGGCTCCTGTGAGCGGTGAGCCTGGAGCAATGCTGAAGAGAGCCAGGAGCCGAGAATTAAGGAAATCGAGCCATGCATGCAGGCAGATGAGGAGAAAACAAAACCTCTTACATACTGTCTTGGTGTCTGTCTTCTGCTGCACCAAAGAGGCAGCATACAGCCAGGAAAAATGAGGATACCTTGGAAAAATCAGGGCAGATCCCTTAATGGAAGAGAAGTAAGAGAGCTGATGGTCAGCAGAAAAACACTGATCCTGACATCAAGATATTTTTTCTACTGAAAGGACTGAGAATAAATGACAAAGTGCTTACTCTAGAAATAAAAGTTATTTAGTCTCTATTAGCAGAAAGAGTCAGTACAATGAGTCAGGCTTCATCAATACCAACTATAGAAAAATAAAAAATAAAAGCATCATTTTACAAATGGGCAAACGAAATCACAAAATATACCCGCCAGACCTAAGCATGGAGCCCTACACATTGGGTCATTCCCCTGTCAATTTTCTTATCAGCTGTTAAGAAAATAGCTTGATTAGGAAGAAAAAATCTATGATTTACTCAGCAGGAGATGATTACAAGGCAGCCACACCATCCTTCTCCAGCCAGTGCATTGCACCATCGGTCCATTCCAATTAGGATCTCCAAAAGCTGGCACATAAAAGCTTAATTCCCAGCCTGCAAAAGAGATTTTTAAAATTCTGATTATATCCCAGAGATATCTTGTTCTGTAGCCCCCTCACGAACAAAACGGTGGGGACACAATTTGTTACTTCTTTTCACATAGTGTAGTTACTGACATCTGCAGAAAGTGAGCAATGGTGTGAATGTTCAATTGTGGATCTTTTATGGTCTTCTGTATGTTTTGCGCTCATTCTGCCCTGTGTTAATAGCAAGATACAAGACAGCAGAGACTTACACCAACCAAGTACCTGTTCATGTACGTGCATCTCTGCATGTTGCTTTTTCTGCCAATGATTCCTATAAAGTATTTTTCCCAGCAGGATTATTTTTTAAGTTGTGTTACAAAGCTGATGCACATTTCTCCTATCCCAGGGTTATTTGCACTGGATTGCAGCTGGAGAGAAAACTCAAAGGATAGATGTGCAACTAAACAACTCGGACGAGATACAGACTGCTACGAAATACATTATTAAGTAAAATGACATTTGATTTGTAGCTGTGAGACCAACCCCTTTTGACATCCAAGAGAGCACAGCTATGGGCTGCCTTGAAAGCCTGCACACATCGATAGTTTTTCTGTTGCTAGGAGGAAGGGTTTTGAAGTGGGAAGAGAAACAGAGACCCTCTAGTCAACAGAAGGATCCTCATGTAACGGTCAAGAGGGAGCAGAACTCAGAGAGAGAAAGAAATACAGCTGACCATACTGTGCTATTCTCTATTCACTTTAATACCTACACCTAATGATATGATTTAAAGCTAAACCTCAGGAATGTCAGGAGTTTTTTCTTGTGGTGACATCCCATGTAGGAGGAGTCTCCTGAGTTCTCTCTTGAAAAGCAGAAAGATGAAAAACTTGCCTTGGAGAAATTTCCTCTGAATTTGAGCTTGCTGGTGTACTGTTTACTCAAGTGATTTATGGACTGGAGATTAGTGAAGTCATAGCAACACAGAAATTGCCAAGTGAAAATAAAACCAGCCCTGTGTACTCTTATTGAACATAATCAAGGAAGCAGCTGACAAATAGGATTTTTGTTTTTCCCCCTTATGCAGAGACTTTGTAAGAGACGAAGCAGATTCTTGCCTTTCAAAACTCTTTGAGCAGTGCTTGGCATTCCAATAACCAGTGTGATTAATCTGACTTCACCACATAATGGAGTATTTTGTGTCCTGCCTTACACCATACATAACCCACAAAAACTTGTTTCCTTCTGGAGAAATTAATGCACCCTTCTAGGAGGAGAGGGCTGGAAGGCCCATGAGACTACTTGTCAGAGAGTCCTCACCTTCCCCCTCTGAGGTGCATTACTTTTCTAACTACAAAAGTGGCATGATCATCTGACTGAGGAAAAACTGGGCAAAATGACCATAAACTGTTTACTCAATGCTTGTGAATTCAGCCACCGCATGTCTTCTTTGTCATATGTCTTCATCTCTTTTATCTATTTAGTTTTATCTATTTAGTTTTTCAAGCCCTGCAGAAAAGGACGCTCTTCTTTTATATTTTTGCACAGCAGCATACACAACTGGATGATGCTAATGGTAGTTGGAAGCTAGTGCTCACTCTAGACAGACCCACCTTGAAATCTGGCTTCAGGAGGGTCAGTGTCAGGGAGGTAGCACCTTGTTGTCAGAATTTTGGCTCATTGATGAGTGGCCTTGAGAGCCCACATAAGGCTTTGAGATCACTTAGATTAAGGTAAAATTACTCGTTTTCTTGTGTACACTGACAAATGGGTAGCTTCTCCTTTACGTAAACCTTATTCAGTCGTTGCAAGTAGGTAGAGAGGAAACAAGGGTGTCTGTGGACCTGGAAACCAGCAGAAGAACAGATAGCTGCATCTACAAAACCTGCCAAACTGCAGCCCAGTGCAAGATCAGGGGAGACATATGTCAAGACCAGTGAGAAGAACAACTTGTTGAGATGGCAATTTTAGTGCAGAAAGATCAGTCCGAGAACTAAATTGAAAATGTACATCAGTATCTTGCTGCTGTTCCTCTATGTGGCTGAGTAAAAGCACATCACCTGAAAAGGAGAGGAGAAGAACAACACTTTTTGACAAGTTGGGGTCTACAAAGACTTTCTGGAATAAGAAAAGTGATGTGGTTCTTTGGGGGGCAGTCACAGTTTCAAAGTTGAGGATCCAATTGAGAAGTTGTTTGGAGGCTGTCAGGCAAGACAACGTTCTTGTGGGGATGCAGGTAATGGACAGTTGAGGTGATGGTCATCTACCAGAGATGTGGTAGGAAGCAGGAGGGAGGGCCCAGTCAGTACTGTGTGAAGGAGGGCCACCTCATGTGTCTTAAAACCAACACTGAAGACAGCCATCAGAAAAGGTTTGCTCTGCTTAGTAAGCCTCCATATAGGCTAGCAGGTCCTCTGATGCGAGGCTCTTGTGACAGTGGATTATCCAAGATCTAATCACTTGGTGTTGTCTGGGAGACAGCTGTTTCCCCTGCTAGACACAACACTCCTGACCCCGCCAGGCGATGTGCTGCTGAAGCCGATGTGTACGAGCAGTATCAGTATCGCCGTCCCAAACAGGTTACCGGGAGTTCATGTCCTATCACGTATCGTATCGTTTCCACGTCTCACACTGCGGTTGTTTTGGTCAAACTGCCTCTCTGCAGATGGAGGTTTGCCAGGGGAACTCAGAGAAGTGACATTACCTTTATCCAGTTCTTACTGTAACAAGAAGGAATAACATCTTTTTCACTCAGTGCTGACACAATGGAATACTGCCAAACCCCTGGAAAGCCTCCAAAATGGCACATTTCTCCTGCCCATTAAAAACTAATACAGAAATACCAAAACAGAAAGAAGCACTGTTGACGAAAACATATTTTTCCCACAACTTAATACCCCAATTTACATGTAAAATAAACATTGAATACAGATTTAATTCACTTTTTACATCTTCTGATGGTGTGTAATAGGAATAACACCTCTTTGAAAGTAAACTAGAAAAAGGCAGACTTTCAGGCACTGAATAAAGATCTCAGCTCACAGTTTTGGCTTCCTCGGCGCACAGCGCTAGTTTAGTTCCTAATTTCCTCTCGAGTGACTTAATGGTACAGTATTGCTTAATTATAGCAGTTGCAAGCTCCATCCTCTAAGAAATATCACTGGGATCCAAACATCTGCAAGGTTTTGAGGGAGGAAGATACCACATAAAATACTCATTTTTGTATTATTTTGTGTTTATTAGTCCGTCATACATTGCATAGCTACTAAGCAGTTGGAACAATGCAGCATTTAAACTGTAGCCAATGGTGATGAAATATAAGGCATTAAGTTACACAAACTCTCTCCCCATCAAAGACTCAAGCTACAGCAGGGGGGCACTTGCATGTCAGGTGAGTTCTTTAAAAGCAAAATGCAGAGGAACCAGAGATCCTAAAGGTGGAACATATCTCCTGGGTCATCCTAGCCTATCACTCCCTGAGCTGCAGAGCATTGTTCTCAGCTGCATATTTACCGCTGTTTCATCTTGTCTTGTTTTGAATGTCCCGAGCGATATGGCTCCTATCCTTTCCCTTTGGGAAACTTTCATGGCCTATTAGATCTCACTGTTGGGAAGCTTTTCCCCTGATTTTTCAGTGTTACTTTTTCTTTTGGTAGTTTTATTCCCTTTCCCTCTGGTTATATCCTTTTTATTACTTTTAATATTTCTTCTCCCCTTCCCTCTCTTCTTCAGCATTGCAAGTGAACATTTGCATGTGATAAAAGTAGTAGTTCCCCATCCTGAGATACACAGGAATTTGGGTTCTCAGAGAAGGGGAGAGAAGACTGAGCAGATATCAGCATACAAAGCACTCTCACACCTGTTCCAGCGTATTTGGCAGCAAATACCTGTGATGCAACCAGGACATGGTGACCACTGACAGCCACCACTACAGAGAAGTGTGGTGCTAGCAACAGACTACACACAGCCAGATTGGAGCCAACTGTTTTGCGGGTGTGCTGCTGTTCATGGGGAGCAAGATCACTAGCACTAGCAGGCAAACTTCACCGCTCCAGCAGTGTGAGAAGGTAGCCTTCTCCTCAACGCTGAGCTGTTTTTGATGAGAGTAGGACAGAGATCTCTACAAAGGAACTAGCATTTGCCCACTTGGAGTCTGTATGATATGTGAAATCCTAAAGCATGATGAGCAGGAAGAAAGTTCAAGATGCTTTAATGTAGTTACTGTTGCTATAGAAACTATTTCCTGGGCATCTGTGGACCCCGTGCCTGTGTCTCACTTTGTCCCTGGAAGAAGGGACAGGCAACTTGGGAAGAGTACAGGGATGTTGCTAGGGCATGCAGGGAGAAAATTAGAAAGGCATAAGCACAGCAAGAACTTCACCTGGTCACAGTTGTGAAAGATAACAAAACAATGTTTTTACAAATACAATAACAGCAAGAGGAGGGCCAAGGAGAATCTCCATTCTTTATTGGATGCAGCAGGGAATGTTACCACTAAGGATGAGGAAAAGGCTGAGGTTCTCAATGCCTTCTTTACTTCTGTCTTTATAGTCAGACCAGTTATCCTCAGGGAACTTGGCCCCCTGACCTGGAAGACAGGGATGGGGAGCAGAAAAAAACCCCAACAATTCAGGAGGAAACAGTCAGGGATCTGGTACTCCACCTAGACTGTCACAAGTCCATGGGGCCGATAGGATCCACCCAAGGGTACTGAAGAAGCTGGCGGAAGTGCTTGCCAGGCCATTATCCATCATTTATCAACAGTTCTGGTGGGAAGGTCCCAGATGACTGGAAGCTTGCCAGTGTGACGCCCATCTACAAGAAGGGTCGGAAGGAGGATCCAGGAAACTACAGGCCTGTCAGCCTGACCTTGGCAGCAGGGAAGGTTATGGAGCAGATCATCTTGAGAGTGATCACAAGGCATGTGCAGGACAACAGGGAGATTAGGCCTAGTCAGCATGGGTTCGTGAAAGGCAGGTCCTGCCTGACCAACCTCATCTCCTATGACCAGGTGACCCACCTGGTGGATGAGGGAGAGGCTGTGGAGGCACTGTACATAGACTAAAGTAAAGCCTTTGACTCTGTCTCCCACAGCATTCTCCTGGAGAAGCTGGCAGCCCATGGCTTGGACACGTGTACTCTTTGATGGGTAAAAATCGGGCTGGATGGCCGGGCCCAGAGAGTGGTGGTGAATAGAGTTGAATCCAGCTGGTGATATGTTACGAGCGGTGTTCCCCGGGGGGCAGTGCCAGGGCTGGTCCTCTTTAATATCTTTATTGATGATCTGGATGAAGGCATTGAGTGCACCCTCAGTAAGTTTGCAGGCAACACCAAGTTGGGAGGAAGTGTTGATCTGCCTGAGGGCGGGAAGGCTCTATAGAGGGACCTGGACAGGCCAGATAGAATGGGCTGAGGCTAACTGCGTGAGGTTCAGCAGAATATAGTGTTGGGTGCTTGACTTTGGTGGCAACAACCCCATGCAATGCTACAGGCTTGGTACAGAGTGGCTGGAAAGCTGTGCAGAGGAAAAGGACCTGGGGGTGTTAACTGACAGCCGGATGAACAGGAGCCAGCAGTGTGCCCAGGTGGCCAAGAAGGCTTGTATCAGAAATAGTGCAGCCAGCAGGACCAGGGAGGTGATTGTCCCCCTGTACTAGGCCCTGGTGAGGCTGCACCTCAAGTGCTGTGTTCAGTTTTGGGCCCCTCACTACAAGAAGGACATCGAGGCCCTGGAGCGTGTCCAGAGAAGGGCAACGAAGCTGGTGAAGGGCCTGGAGCACAAGTCTGATGGGGAGCGGCTGAAGGACCTGGGGCTGTTCAGTCTGGAGAAGAGGAGGCTCAGGGGAGACCTTATTGCTCTCTACAGCTACCTGAAAGGAGGCTGCAGTGACGTGGGGATCGCCCTCTTCTCCCAGGTAACAGTGATAGGATGAGAGGTAACGGCCTCAAGCTGCACCAGGGGAGGTTCAGGTTGGATACAAGGAAAAATTTATTCTCTGAGAGAGTGGTCAGGCATTGGAACAAGGTGCTCAGGGAGATGGTGGAATCTCCTTCCCTGGAGGTATTCAAGAAATGTGCAGATGTGGCACTGAGGGACATGGGTTAGTGGGTGTGGTGGTGATGGGTTGATGGTTGGACTGGATGATCTTAGAGGTCTTCTCCAACCTTAATTATTCTATGATTCTACAATTCTATGAAGTTGGGGAAACATGCCAAAGGTATGGCAAACCTGTAGTTCTTCATGTTGCTTTCTCTGGAAAAAGGTTTTTAAAATAGACAGTTGGGGAATGCCAGTCTGTTGCTAATGGAAGAGAGCAAAAGCAGCACCAAGAACCAGAGGACTAAATTTATCCTGCCACAGATGCAGTGAACAAAGGAACTCCGAAGAACTTTGCCTTTTGCTGTCTCAAGAGGGAGGTCCATGTGCCCCACCTGCCCAGAGTTTTTCCAAAGGCATATGATTTTTCAAACTTCATTATGAAACATTTTACGTACTAATCAGGAGAGTTTCTCCTGTGCTTTCTGGAAGTGATCAAACAGGCAGTAGCTGAAGAAACACCATTTCCTTAGTGTTGATCTCACTCCTGGACTAGCACAACAAGAAATACATGAAAGAGTGATAGAAAGGATGTTGGCAGTAGAGAGAAAACTTAGCCTAAGACATTTCCAGGACTTTGTCTCTCCTCTCCATTTTAAGAGCTGTTAAAATGTTAAAACCTAACAGCACTTCCCCATCACCTTCCCCCAGCACAGTGTTTAAGCACTCCTATTTTGGGAGCTGGCTTTGTTTCTCCAAGCAGTGGGTCTGCAATTGCAGTGAGGTCAGTGAGAGGCCAGGCAATGCCAGTCAGCCAGGAGGTCAGCATATTTCTATTTTCTTCGCTGGAAAGAAAACACTACATAATGCTTACCTCTCAGCAATCGTATTTCTCGAGGGAAGGAAGCAGAATGGGGAATGAGGAAAAGAATTTATACATGCAGATCCTATTAATTGTCAGCTCAGGCTGTGGGGGCATTAAAATTTGCCTAGGCCTTTTTTTTTTTTTAAAGTGGATCTTACAGTCAGTGAAGTAGTGTGGTGCTCCCCTTTCAAAGAACAAAAAAATAAATAAACAAATTAGCAAATCCCCACAAAGAGATGATGACATTTTAATCCCCGTTGGTCTCCTGCTTCACCAAAACTGTCAGCTGGACAGAAGGAGCCTGTTGCTGCTTGTGCCTCTGCTGTTGGTCTTTTTGCCTCCCTGTTTCTGAAGGCTTCCTCTGGAGCAGCAAACTGTTAACACAAGACATATTGAATAACTGTCTTCTGAAAAACAGCTTCAATTCCCTTCCACTTGTTAATAAAACCCACTATGGCGAGGCACCTACATTCTGCCCTTCGCATTTTTGAAGGAAGACACCTAAATGTTCTCATCATTCTTCAGAATTGTGCTCCTCCTGCAAGGAATTTAAGATCAGTCTGCCTCCACTATTCTTACATATCAATTATTAATGAACTCTTTAATAAGATTTCCCTAGCTCCTTCTTGCATGTCTGCTTTGGATGTCTTGGCTGTTTTTCCTGGTGGCTTTGAAAAGATTATGGTAAAACATTGTTTTATAGACTTCCAATTGAAACATCAAGAAACACAAGAAGAATTTAGAGAGATTGTTGGTTGAATCCAGGTTATTCCCTGATAAAATGCTATTATAGTTTGACTTGAGCTGAGATTCAATGAATGAATTTAGCTAAACAAGACTGGAATTAAAAAGACAGGTTTTGCAGACGCGTTTCCAAAGGAAAAGCGGGCTGGCCTCCGTGCCTCTCCTCCTTTGCCCCCAGGGAGGATGAGCAAGCCATGCAGCTGCAGGAAGAGAAACTTCTATGAGCAGCTGAAGGAAATAAGGAGCTCCATGGGCAGCACAGTGACAGAAGCTGCTTTGCACCTACCTCTGCTTGCTGCCCTGCATCACCGTTGGCTGGCTGGGAGGCAGTGCTGGGGGAACCTGGCCCCCAGATCTTGGGGCTGAGGCTGGAGCAGGAGGCTGCAGCCACCCGCCTTCCCCTCTGCAGAGGCACTAGTTAGGGTTTTTCTCCTCCAGCTGTTCACTATTATGAAACTCATAGGAACTTATTATCTTTGAGACTTCTGTGGCACATTTCAAATTTGCCTGAAACTCGCTAATGGGTTGGAGAATTATGAGGGGAGGCCCGACTGACAGACGGCGTGATTGCGGAAACCTCGTTTCCTCCTGCAGCTCACCTGAAAGCAATGAAGGGGTGGGAAAGCTTCTGCCACCTTCTCTGATATGGACTGTTTTTGTGTTGTTTGGATCCCTGCCCTATTTAATATACACCTTTGGAGTACAGACATTTATTACACGGTTAGATTAGCTGTACATAAATCTGCAGCCTATTCAGCCTGTCCTCCAGCTGCTAGGAAAACATTATCTGTGATAAAAAGTTGAGGTTTCTTTTGAGACTTGGAAGTCAAATTTGCATCAACTTTCAGCAGAGGTCTTTCATTGATCTTTAAAGTGAGTGTGGCTTCCTCTGCTTTGTACAATGGATATTTCTGCTAGAGAGTTGTTCTGGACCATTATTGATACTAATTATTATAATTATTACTACTATTAAAATGAAAGGAAGACTGCATCATTTGCCTCTAGGCTTTTTTTTTTTTTAAAAAAAAAAAAAAGGGGTCTGATTTCTATGTGCCCTCTCCTAAAGGTGCTGCAAATGTCTTCATGTCTTCCTAGAGAGTGCCCTAGAATATGGGGAAAAGGGGCTGCATGTACTATAGGCATAATGAAATAATACGTGAGAGTTTCCAGTTTTTCTTAATAGTTGTCTCTCATTCCACTTGATTCCTTAGGACAAGAATAAATAACTTCCCCATTTTTACTGGAGATCATCTTGGCTGACTAAATGAGAATGCTTTGGAACAATCAAATTTATCAGCTTCTAATTTATATGCTGAATAACAAAGATTTTTTTTTTTTTCTCCAGCCAATTTTGAGCACTTCAGCTACCATAAGGAGACAGTAACAAACAGCTTCCAACCCTCTGACTACAAGTATGTTACCCTCATTCTTTTTCAGGTTTTGTTTCTGTGATGCTTTTGACAGCCACTCCAGCTCTTCAGCCAGCTACAAGCGCTCCTGAAAAGTCCAGCTCAGTGTGGTTTAATCTTCAGAACAAAAAGCAAGAACCTTTTGACCAGCCCACCTTCATAATGGTTCATAGGGACAACAGATCTCACATCATTAAATATACATATCTATAGAGAGATATTTAAAAAAAACCGTTGTTTTCAGGTGAATTTTTGCTCTTCCTATTGCTAGCACTCCAGCTACCACTACCTAAGAAGCTCTCAGTGTGCACGATGTGTGCTTTTTGTCTCTCCTACTCAGTCTCTCGCAGCTGACTTTGCTCAGCTTCCAGGCTGTATGAAGGCTTTCGGCTTTGCGGCTGTGGGGAGAAATCTCAGCACAGAGTGGAGCTTAGTGAGGGAGGGCTGTGAATAGAGTCAGCCAGAAACACTGACAGTAGTCAGGGGTGGGCAGAGAGAGAGAGAAGGAGCGGCTGACTACTGGTGAGATCTAGGATTAAAAACACATCATTGGAAAAAAAACAAAACAAAACAAAACAAACAAACAAAAAAAAAAACCAGCAGAATATGAGATTCTCTGAAACACTCTCCAACTTAAAATCAGAGCCTCAATTAAAACCGAAATAAAAAAGTTCTGACTTGCTCTGTTTTATTTAAAATTCCCTCTTTACCTTTCAGACATGGATCAGGTACTGGGTGTTTCCTTTCCTTCTGTTCTTTAAAAGCTGAATTAAATCCATGGTTGTTTTATAGAGAAAATTGTAAGCTAGGGGGGTTTATAAAAAGATCTATGGAATGAAAGGTTTAGTCTTTTGACAGGGAGCTAACAGGGGTGCTGCATATACTCAGCCATCGCAGCCTTTCTCCTGCAATAATTTTTCCTGACCTCAGCTCCAATTTTATGCTCATTACTCAGGCAAACGGCTCATTGTTTTCACTGGCAGCTTTGCCCGAGTATGAAATTCAAGAGGAAGCTTTGGAACTCCAAAGACATTGTAGAAATCAGTAACTGTTGGCTTGATTTAAAGTGAAAGCCTGAGTAGCCACACCGCAATGTGTCTGAAAGCCTGAGACAGCAAAGACCTCTGCAGTCAGACGAGTGCATGACTGAGCATCCTCAGGTCTGATCTGGATGTCCTACCTGAAATGCTAGGGGATGCCTGTGACATTAAGAGCTACATGTTAAATGCGTCTGCAGCATTAACACCAGCAGTGCACAGGTGAAATCTGCAATAAATGAGTGCCTTTGCGTTTCTGAATGTAAAACAATGCGTTGGGGCATAAGTGATTTGCATCGGCGAGGATGTGTCTGGCATAGGAAATGAATGTAGCAAAGGATTTTTCACTCGAGTTCAAGAACTCATCAGAGTGAAAAGGGACAGAGCCAGGGCTTGCTCCAGAGCTGTAACCTCTGGGTGAACCACCTGCACCAACCTTTGCAGGACTGACCAGTTTTGCAAGTATTTAAGGAACAGCTGGTAACAGAGATACATTTCACTCCCTCAGTTGACACTTCCATTATCTTTTTAAAGAGAGAAACAGGAAAAAAAAAAAAAAAAAAGGAAGCTGGTGAGAGAGAGCTGGTGCTGCAAGGAGTCCAGAACTGCCCAGGGATCATCCTATCATCCTCCAGATGGCACAGGCTGGGGAAAAGTGCCACACCAGGGGAAGAGCTTGAGGGAGGAAAGGGAAGCTGGAAGAACGTTTGGAGGGCCCTGAAGTAGGGAAGGGAAGCTCTAACAGGAGGAGAGGATCCACTACTATTATTTTGGCAAAATCAAGAATCTCATCACTGATAAGGTTATGCATGAAACTACGAAGTGTGTCCCTGCTGCCTGGCTGTATGGGGAATTTGGATGCCTCTGGAGACCATCTCGGTGTCTCCACACAGGACTAATGGAAAGCATGGACATGTGTGGCATGAGGGCACGTGCTCTGTGCATTTGGCGTCCAGGCTGAGGACAGCCACAAACATGGGCGTCTCCTTCCTGGGCAGGGGCCCGTCTCTGACGGCACGCAGCAGTGTTACTCGGGCTGTGTCGGACTGAATTCTCCAGAAGCAGAGGCCAGTGAGAAGAACACTGGAGCCTCCCCAGATTTTTTAATACCCCCTTGTCCCAAGAACCAATATGTTCCTCAAGAAGATGAGGGGGTCCAACCAACCACTGGTCATTGGAGATCACTGCAGAACCTGAGACCCCATGCTCAGGGACAGATGTACTTTAAAATATGGAACTTTTTTTTTTTTCTTCTGGAAAACTTCATTAAAAAAAAAAAAATAAGAATCACTTTACAATGCACAATTGAATGAAACTGAAATTAGAATTTTCTTGCAGACCAAAGATTCCATTTTTTACCTCAACAAATAATTGCAATAGTGGTATGGTTTTGTTTTCCAAGGAAAAGCTGACTTGACCCTCAGGCTGCTCAGCTCCTTGCTGCAGGTTGCCAGCGAGGGATGCCCACAGATCCTCTGTCCTCTCTTGGGCTCCCAAGGGTTTCAGGGTGGTTCAGGGAGATGTTCTGCAGACTGTAAAAATGGCATATTCCCACGAGGGGAGAGCTCTTCCACTTCAACATTTCTGAGTATTCGTATCCAGGAGCAAGGAGAAAGCTCTGCCTCCTCAGCTGAGGTGGGAAGAGATCTTTCAGGGACTGGGACCTCACAGAGGCATCTGGGGGAAAGCTGCCACACTGAACCAGACACCACCCAGCACCATGTGTTTTATGCAGCCTGGATGCCGGATTGTTCAGTTCCTGTCACCTGCAGATGTTGGTTTAAGGAACAACGTTATAAAAACCTTTAGGAGAGAGATCCTTCTCTCTGTGCCATGGAAGATGTACATCTCTATGATTCACACCTTTTCTTGCACGGTGTTGTGAGAGGGACCTGCTGGGTCCTCCTGCTGTCCAGTGCCACCTGACTTCTTTGGTTCTCCATGTCTGAACTGGGCACAGAGAGTGATCTGCAATGCTCACACGTGAAGAAATTAGGAATGTATCAGCTGTATACAGAGACACCAGCTGCAGGTAGGTACTCCTGTAGCTGTTGTGAATACACGCATCCTGTATTTTCAATTGATTTTAGATGAAAAAAAAAAAATGACGAGTTAAATGAAAAAGCCACAAATCTGCCCCAGATATGCTTTTATTCCCTTCTATGTCTGACGGACTTATCATCAAGGCAAACAAGCCTCCAAGTGCTGCCAGTTGCAGTAGCAGGTTAAGTGGTTTGGGGTCTAGCATCCCAGACAAGCCATCGGTTCCCAGACTACATTGCCCCACATAGGACAGTGATTTCTGATTTACTTTTAGGGCTATTGTTTTTATTGCTGCTGACAGCTGCTATTCATCCCACAACAATCTTTTTCATCAGTGGCTGGCCAATCGAGAGGCATGTAAAGCCTGCAAATTATGTGTTTAAGATGGCCAATAGCGCTGTCTTGCACAAAACTCTTACTTAGAAGTTTGTGATGATTGTTTGTTCTTTCCGTCCTTCCTAGACATCAATTTTCTCCCACAAGCTCTTGATTTTATTTTCTGTAAGCTTTGATGTACTTTTGCAAGCTCCTACCACTGCTTCTTAGACCTTCACTTCTTAACTAAAGCCATTTATTGATACAGTACACCTCTCAGTGAAGTAGTACATCAATAAAGTAAAGATTAGTTCAGTGTGTCAGCTCTCCCTGAGCATGCTGGGAAGCACTTGCCACTTTGAATGGCCGCAGAGGCCACACAACACCTTCGTGCAGGAAAGACAAGTAACTCCGAAAGATTTAAGGTTTTTCTCCATGACATCTTCTCCTGCTAAATATTATGTGAAACTCACCTTTTCAACTAATTCGTTGATTCTGCTTACTACTAAGCAAACAGGCTGCAGTAATATTATATACTATAACCAAAGGTGTCCAAAGCAATTTTCAGCTGGGTCATACTGCTTTTTGCTTTTCCTCCTCTCTGATCTGACTTTATTACAAAACAAACAGTTTTGTAATGTATTTAACATTAGGTTCCCTGTGTCATAGACTCTTGTTATACTTTTGACAAACTTTCATTGCAGTTTTTTTTTTTTGCAGAGACATGGACTGAGGTGCAGTGCTACTGAATAGGATGCCACCAGTATTATCTTAAGTGTCCAGAAGAGTTCTTTTACTCTTTTTACATTGGCACTCATTCGTTCCAGAGTGCTTAGTTCAGCATGTTGTTTACTTGTTAGATTTTATGCCTTGGTCTTGCAGTCAATTTCTAGGATTTTACTTCAGTCAAGATTTGCAAATGGAAGCTAAAAATTACTGTTCAAAGCCAATATTTGCATTCCTAAATGGGTGCTTTATGTACAAATGTTCTGATGGCAGAGCAGATCCCATAAATTTGATTTAGGAGATGCAGCACACTCTGCACTTGTGCAGACAAAATCTCCAGTCTTGGTGCCCAGTTAAAAACTTGGCTCCAGTCCTTCCATTTTGAAAGCAGCATCTTAATTCCTTGAATCCAAAGCACGTTTTCATGGCCAGTGTGCATTTTCCCAAGGATGCATCCATTTCCTCGGGCTTCCGTCGATGAAGGAGACGGACATGGAATAGCAAACCAGAAGTATCTCAGGCACATGCAAAGTCCTGCTTAGAAGCAAAATGGTGCCAACTGGTTTTCTCTCATATTTTGAACCAATCCCTTCAGGAATATGTTTTTTTTTTTTTTTTTTTTTTTTCCCTGTTTTCTGCTTATTCATGAGACAATTCAGATTTCTGCTGTGGCTGCAGTAGGATGATCCTGGTAGGACCAGGACTTAGCTGTGTTAGGTGTTATCATAAGAGAGTGTTTGCATTTGCAAGGGGTCTTCACAAGTTGTTCCCTCCTACTATTCACTACTTGTGCTAAGTGAGTGGTCACGGAAGTCTCTTGACTGGATACTGGGAAATGGAAGGGTAATGAATGATACATAGCAGACAGGCCTTGTAATGAATATTTTGTTGTGCACAGACGCCCATGTTAACATATGAATGTGGCCATTTGTATGAAGAGCATTCCTTCTCCAGACCTTCACTGGGAACAAAATCCTGTTTGCACAAAGGTTCGTGAATAATGAATATAAACAGGGACATGAAGAGGCCACTTAGATACCATGGTGATGGGTATAGGATAGTGGCACATACATAGCCAGATGGCTTCACACAGCCAATTGGAATTGAAATGAATGAATGATGGCCCACAAACCCTCCTCAGTACTTACCCTAGGCTATACAAGAGATACCTGTAAGGTCATCTTAGGAAAAAAAAAAAAAATCAAGCTATTTATTTATTTANTACCCTAGGCTATACAAGAGAAACCTTTAAGGTCATCTTAAAAAAAAAAAAAAAAAAAATCAAGCTATTTATTTATTTATTTATTTATTTTGTGGCAAAATCTTTAGCAGAGATATTTCATGCTGGTTTGGATCATTTGGGAGCTGTATGGTCTAGTGAAACTTTGCACCGTAAGGGTTATTATCTTTATTGTCTCTGAAATGCAGGCTGGCAGTGGCTGGAGTGCCTGCAAGATGGATGGCCGTGCTTAGCTGACACACATGTTCTCTGAGACTCAGTCACAGTGACTGAGGTTGCTGTACTGACCCATCCTCTCTCAGCAGAACTGGAGCCTTCGGCTTCCCCAGAGCTGAGGAGCAGCAATGAAGAAGAAATGACTGGATTAATTGCCTACTTGGCACTGAGCAACAGGAAGGTCCCATTGCTCATAGGCAAAACAACAGGAAGTGACTTCAAAAGGATGATGCTCCTGCAAATTCTGTTTGTGTCATCACTGCACACAGAAAAGAAATACCTGATGCTCTCATACCTGTTCCAGGAGATAAAGAGTTATTTGTGCTAAACTCTGGTGGCGGGACTAGACAAATTCATCTCAGCTCCAGCAGGGAGCTTGCCTTATGAAACTACCTCCATTTGCAGATAATCTTCATCTGGCTGAAAATTCTACTCGGAGCTCAATTTCTCAGCCAGGTATGAGTGAACTCACCTTGAGAGTGCACTGGATGCTTTGGGCTAAGTCTCCAGGGGCATGTTCTTGGTGTGCCTGGATTTTGGCATCCCAGGTAAAACCCCTCAGGTGACCCCAGCACGATGTGCTGTACATCCCCTGCGAACACCAGGAAGGTATGTGGGAACTGTTAATATCCCAGAGAACCGCACACATTAGCCCCGATGTTTAACTGCGATGTTTCCCAAGAAATACCGCAAAGACAGCCAGCCCTCAGGCTTGTGCTTCAGCAAAGCTGAAGTGCAGGAAAAATGAGTGGTCATAGCCACCTGTAATGCTGTCTCCTTCACCACTGAACAATCGATTGCTGTACTCACATCCCTAGTTTCAAAATCAGGATGTAGGCAATTATAGCTGAGGCTTTGGACATTCATCCAAATGGATACCTCTCCTAGCTGGTTAAATGTGTGGTAGTTCCCAGTTATCAGGAACTTGCCCATATACAGGCCATTGGTGAGCTTTTGTTCAAGCAAAGAGTGAAATGTAAACTGTCAAGCACCAATCTCTGACTGACACTTGGGAAACCAAGCTGCCGATGATTAGTACCCCATTTACAATTAAAATCTGGACTTCTTTCCTAATGTTTGTTGACGTGCTGTTGGTCTGTGGACTCCTAATAGACACCCTGGATTTTTAAATAGACCTTGCTTTGACTTACAATTACCATACAATTAACAATTCTAAAAATGCTGCCTTTTAATTTCGCTGCTCATATTCATTTTTATGTGCACCCTGAATCTGCTCTCCTGGCATGCCTCTTGTGTACTCTGGTTTAGTGTATCAGACGTCTGTATTTCTACTTAGATACCGGGGTGGCTAGTTGATAGATCTGTACAAGATCTATTCCTGCTTCTGCACAAAGGAAGGCTCTCCACAGCTCCACAGCCTACATCTCCCCTTAATCCAATACATTCACGAGGCAATGTCGTGCTGCAATTTAATCACGGTGGTTTTGAGGCAGACACCTCTGGCTGCAGGCGTCTGTGCCAAAGGGCCCTCGGCCCCCAGCTGGGTGACACACGCAGAGCTGTGCCTGCGTGCAAGGAAGCTGCTCAGGCATTTCAGGATGTGGTGTGCGGCTCTTGACTGTCCCCTACAGCACCTCTGGGAACAAAAGGTTTAGAATTGCTCATAAACCCGGTTGCCTCTTCTTCCAGCAAGTGCTACAAGAAGGAAGATGCTCCATTGAACCAGAAGCCAGGAGTTCTTACATTTTTGAGGACCTGCCATTATAAGATGCTGGCCCCAGGCATTTTTTCCTCTTCCAATAACTGCAAGATTTTGAAAGTGGCTGGGGTCCTGGGAAGGATGTGGGGACACAGTACCCTGTCTCTGAAAGGAAGGTAGCTCCTTACAGGGCATGCATAGGGCAAACCACCAGCAGCAGGATCTGGGGACAGAAGTCTGGTAAAAAAAAAAAAAAAGAAAAAAAAA
>VXAV01010864.1:102834-132936 GCA_013399715.1 Alectura lathami
AAAAAAAAAAAGTAGCACGACCCTGGGAAGATGAAACTTCATTTCAAGAAGAGAATTGCATAAAGTTGTTGCTTGCTGTCTCCTGGGTTTGCACTAAACAGCCCGAGGGGTCATTGCAGCCCCAGGTTCCTGTCGACTGCAGAATAGTCAGAAACCACTGTGGCGAGCGTTGCACTTATCATTCCTTTGGATTTGTTTATCACTGTGTTTTCCCAAGATGGTGTTATGTTACTTTCCTTCCTAACATTGTTCTTGTTTCACACAAATACCCAGAGTTTTCACAAAGAGAAGTATTACCTATTAGTGTGCCCAAGAAAGGTGTTTAGTAATCCTAGGTGCTTAAACTGGTAATTTAGCTGGTATTTAACGGTGTGGATGCTTAGACTGGCAATGTTTGTTTATTTTACAAGACTTCCCCAGTAAACCTATCCTTCTTGCTGCTGCTAATCCCTGGCAGAAGGGATATGGAAAGATTACAGAAGCTGCCAGTAATTTTGAGGACCAGTTCAGTCTCCTGGTACCTTCCTCATCTCTATACTGCTCTGTTGCAGCAAAAGGCCCTTGGTAGCCAGAAGGACACAGGTTCCTGAAAGGAATTTCAAAAAGTGCATAAAGTTGGTATCTGCTTAGAAGTAATATGAAACAGGAGCATCTGCCAGAGACAGGAGCATGTTGCCGGCTTAGTAAAACAGCAGGGGAACCTGCTGTTGACCAGATTTGTCCATATCAGTGCAGGTGTCTCTGCAGTTAATAAGAATTACTATTTACACTTGTTTTCAGAGATTTGGAGACATGGGGATAATATAGATAGCCCGTAAGTCATGAAGAGCAAGTAGATATGACACATGTTCCCATTAATGTATAGTGTTACTCCTTGGAGTTTGCGATATTGAGACATTACGAAGTGCGGTATGAAATACAGATGGCTCTGACTCTTGTCTATATTTGTTTAATTAAAGCAGAATATATTTCAAGACAGATTTTTACCTTGAATTCAAGATGGGGAAAAAGGATGAGCAGAGTCAAATGTAAACTGTGCGCAGTCAGAATTACCAGGACGTGGCAGCGCGGTGTAAGTGGGCCAGATTTGCTCTTTATCCTCAGAAAAAAAACATTGTGAATGTTTAAGTATACGCAGCCATCCCACTTTGACAGAGCATGCTCTAATGAGTCCATGGATGTGATAAGACCATTCTTCAGTTGGTATCAGTGAGTTAGTTAACCCCATGTCCAGTGAGATACAACAGTACAATGGCTGCAAAAGTCACACAGCTAGGAAAAACAGGTTGCCTTGGACGGGGAAGTAGAGGGGTGTCGGCTGTGGCTGATGCTCTTTCCATGCAATCATTTCTGGCCAGTGTGGGAGTAGAAACAGACAATCTGCACACATTTGCTTATCATTGTGCTGTGGGGGGAAAAAAAAAAAAAAAAAAAGACATTATCAGATGTGGCCAGTTTCTGTGAAGAAACATGCCCCAGTGGGTATTTTCTTTTTGCCCCTACTCTCAGGTGTAAAATAGGATCACCTTCACTAAATAACACTTTCTGTGGCAGGCTGACTGCATTCTGGTTCTAAAACATGATTATTATTTTTTCTTTAAAAATATCAGGTGCAAGCACAACAAAACCTTCCTTCTGGGAATCTGTGTAACCTGTGTAACACAGTTCTTCCATGGTTTCTTACCCTGTGGGTTAGATCTCGTCCTACTACCAGATACACACAGAGGAAAGCTGCTTGGCTGCCTTGTGCCCTAGGAGCACAGAGGCTGTCCTAGAACCTATGGTAAAATAGCAAGAAGCTGTCTTTTATTCCGTACTTCCAGTGAATGGTCACCACAGGATCTGCCACCTAATGGGAACCTCAATCACCTTATGGGCTAGCTCAGGGGAGTGAGCGAGGGGGAAATGGGGAAAAAAGGATGGGTGTCATGCGTCCATCGGCAGCAGTCCACTTGCCTAGATCAAGGTGGCAAGAGGGAGGGGAGAACGGGGAGAAGCAGCACTGGGGAAGGTGAGTGCTGCAATGGTGGCCCAAAATAGAAATGGTTCCGGGTGGAATTACGAGCATGAGGATTTTTTCACTGAACATTCCTCCTGACTTTGGAAACAGCTTGAAGAAAATAAATATGTAGAGCATGTGAGGACGTGTGTGCATGTGTGGAAGAAGGGGAAGGGTCAAGAGAGAAGCCTGAAGTACTTGGTTCCTGTTGGATATTTACTGCTTCAGAATGCTGGAAAGGGACGATATCTTTCATACTTGATTTCTGCTGAAGTACAAAGCAAATCCTCTCTGCATTAAGCAGCGAAGAGCATTCTTGAGAGTAAGGACCCTTAAAGACTCTTGTGTTTTGTTTTGTTTTTTTCCTTCTGGGCAATGAATGACTAGTCCCTTGACGCCACTAACTGTTTATGTAGAAAAGCTAATTTCACTTCTGCCAATAAAGTTCTCTTGCCAGTCTGAGTTTCTCATTAAAATTAATATTCTTATTGTATGTCCCTGTCTTTTCCCTTGCTGAGAGAGAAGCTAATAGTCTTTCATTCAGGGCCAAATTCCCACCTCTTCCCCATCCCAAAGCAGAGGAGGGGGGAGAAGGTAATTGCATGTGGAAAGGCACATTGGCAGGAACACAGTCCTTTGGAGATGTGCTTCATTTCATGGTAAGGAGAAGTATCTCAGCAGCTCTATCATTGTCTGGCTGTAGGAGACCTTGGTTCACTTCTGTGCTGGAAAAAACTTCAAGCTTACATCTCACGGGGGAATACCATAACTAACAGCGCAGGGGCTGTGGGGGATTGTTCCCAATCTCTCTCCAGTGAAGCAGCTCTATTTTGTAAGAGAGAATTAAGTAGCCAGGGAGAGCAAGTGCAGAGGCATGGCAGGGGGATTAGGGCACTCAGCTGGGATCTTGCAGATCCTGCTCTGCGTAAAATGAAAACTTCACGGAGTCGTTAGATGAGAAGAGGCGGCATTTCCTCTGCTCACACTGTCTGGGGTGACACTGGGGCTGTTAAGGGGGGTACCTGCAGAAGCATTTGCCGGTGGGGAGGATAAGTGTCCTGAGGAGCCCCCCAGCACTTGCTGTGAAATGCGTGGCACTGGCTCAGTGTCACACCTGCATGATGCCTGCCTGCGCACAGTGGGCAGAGCTGGGAGCCACACAGCTCTGTGCTGCCTGCACGAAGGCTTTAGCATGCCTAAAGGAGAAACCGGGTGGGAATCCCTCTGAAGCTCCAGCCGAGGAGGATGGTGTGCCCCAGCAACCGTTCATACCTGAGGCTTGAGCGGGGTTATCCTCCCCCAGCCCTGGTGGAGGATGGTTCTGCCCTCCCACAGCCAGACAGCATCACCACTGGGCTGTCCTCGTGTTCCAGGGAAGCTAGTCCCTAAGCAGACTATCTCACACTGGGGGTTTCTTTCTGCACTGGTAAGATTAAAGACCTGCTCAGGGACAGCAGGATGGATATAAGCCCAGACACAGCAAATCATCCCGTCTGGTGGGACGGGATGTATTATAATACACGGGAGCTTCAGTTCCTTTTCCTCTTCTGCATCTTCCTGCTGCCTTTTAGGCTTGATTTTTGGGGGGGAGGGGGAATGAAAGGTTGGGCTCAGTGGGTTTAGTGGGTGTCTTGGAAGTACGCTTTCAAGTAACACCCAGCCTTTCAAAAAATGTCTAGGAAAGCAATTCCTGACAACGCTGAGAACACCACTAATGCTAAATGTTCCTTTAATTCTAATTTTGAGATAGTTGGCATTCTTGCAAATTAAAGATTTATTGCCTGAGAGTACTCGGATCACAACCTAACACAGGTTTAGCTGCTTTGTTCCATCCTGTTTGGAGTCATTCCAGAGGCTAAGCCCCCGTATTAGAAACATCACCAATGCAAAGATGGAACGATCGATCAAAGCAATGCAGATGCAGATTATGAATTCTCCTATGCAGTCTTCCATAAAGAGGATCTAGAGAAGCAGCTATTTTTTTCTGTTTATTTTTGGCAGACAGCTTTATGTCAAAGATTCTGTGAGACTGTTTTCTAACAACCTGTGTCGTTTACTTAGGGAGGTAAGTTTTGCTAGAATAAATATTTTTCAAGTGAATGAGGAAGCAGCATAACTGAGACAAGACAAAGAAATGAAATGTTCTGCACAGTTCGTCAGGATAGATCAAAGATAGCAAAGGGAAAAGGTATTTCTAACTTCAGAAACTCCAGAATAAATAGACTGTTACTGATGCAAACTCCCTCAAGAAAACAAATAGGATGCACTTTTGCTCTGTTTTGAAATTAATTCTAAGTCCAAGGAACGGAATACATAATGTGTGTAATAATTTCAGTGTGAATCCCAGGGATATTAAACATTAAATCTGGGCTGAGATCTCGCATTATAAAAATTATTGAGAGCATGTCATTAACATACATCATTCAGCTACTTACTGTATGTGAAGAGGCTAGGTTTATACAAATACATCAGAGTAATACTTTGCATTCCAGGGCGTGACCAAATAATCAAATTACAAAGAATGAAGTGGTTAGGGCTTGAGATGGCACGGTAAACACTACAACCCAGAGGATCCTCTGTTGTAGATCAGATCTTGCTCTCTGCAGACTGCCTGTGAAATAAAGGAATAAATAGGTGTGACATCAGGGAAGCGTTTTTAAACCTAGGTAGATATAATCCAAAACTTTAAAACAAAGAGCAAACCCAGCAAACTAGCAGGAAGGAAAACAAGCCACATAAGGTGCTGCTCCACTTGTTCAGTTTGCCTCTCAGCCACTCAGTTTGAAGTGTGTCTAATTATTGATCACGATGTTTTCCTCATCACAATCCTCTCTCTCCTTATCAGTAGAGAATATTCACCCTGCTGCCCTAGTTCACTTTTAATGTGCCTGAGACTTTTCCCTTCTCTAACATGTTGCTCTCTAGGTTCTGCAAATAGGAAAAAATGTGTTTAAATCTGGATTAATCTCTTGAGAACCAAACTTTTAATTAACTCCTGGAAGAGATTTTTAAGAAACCTGGCAGAAGATGCCATTGAGTCTGTATCCTTGTATTTGAGTTCTCTGCTAGAAAACATGGACCCATTACCACTGATCCTAAACCCCACTTCTCTACCGTACTGCACCTCACCATAAAGGTGGGCAGCTGACCACTTTTAATGTGAGCAGGTAGCCAGAAGTCTATATTATTCCAGCGAGGAGGACAAATTGCTGATGGAGATTATGTATTTAATAAAATTCTGCTTATTTACAGAGATATACCAAATCCTACTTTCTTGATGCAAGAAGGATCCAGAGAAAGGCAATTTCCTTGCTTGAAGGTCTATTGCAACTTGGTGTGATTTCTGCTGCTCTCAGGTCATACATGTTTTCTTCCAAAAGTGGCTGATACCTCTGTTTTCCTTTCACATTGATTTGTGCATTTTCTACTCTTTTTCACACCTGCCTCCGTGTTTTTTTTTCAAAATACCAAGAAAAGGCCTTCTTTTCTTTGCCACCTTTTCTTTACTGTTGGTGAAAACACGTGGTTATCTATCTCTTACATTTATCTTAAAGGTTGATAGCTAGACGTGCCAGTTTGAAAGAGGTTTAACGTGATTTACATCCTTCTCCTCAGCTCAGTCCACTGAAAAGGTGACATCCTATTTCAAAGTCAAGACAAAATTTATTCACATTTTAACACAGTAAAATTGAAGTAAATACTCTGAAGTCTTCCTGCATTTTTAAACTCTTCCTATTACACTAATTTCACATCATCAGGCATTCCCAGTACCTTCAATAACAGTCTGATTTGTTCTCTTCCAGCTGACAAATGGAATCTTCCAGCTGTCTCTAATGAATCCCTGAATTTCCCGTGTCCCCATACTTTCCCTGTACAATCCCTGTATATTCCTTCTGGGTCTATACTGTCCTCCAGATGAAGCTACTCTCCCCTTTTTCCAGTACAAAGAAATTCTCGGTAGTGGTAGGCTACAAAAGAAGCAGTCAGTACATCAGTAGACTTGGTCCTGGAACAGACTTACAAGAACTTTGGCAGGGAAAGTTTCGCCAAGATTTTGAGTGAAAACAAACAAACAAAACCAAAAAAACACAGATTTCTGCCAAGCTCCTCACCTTACCATTGTAGAAAAGGTAGCAGAATGTATTAATGGTTTCTGTGCTTGGAAACAGGACAGCCTATCTGCTGCAAATAAGATAGAAAACCATTTGTTTCATTTGTTTCGGCTAGTCCGCATATTCAGAAGGATTTTCCAAACACTGGATTTGCAATAAACCTTTCCTACTCTTACTAGATATGATAAACTCTAACTCACTTGTTAGCTCCTCTATTACCTCAGTTACTCATACCTCTTGTTCTCATTATTGAGGTCCTCTCGTTGCAGAATCTGTTTTCCCAGTTTCTGGATGTGTTCACATTCCCCAGACACTTTCCCCATTTGCAATCAGTCAGGAGGTTCAGTTTTGGATCTCCCAAATCCCTAGTCTTTTTTACTTGTCTGATCTAATAAATATAAGGCTTGAAACAACATCTACAATTCCTTCACATTTCACCGATTCTGTTACACATTCAATCACCAAAATTCCCATTCTTGCTGTTAGCTGTCCAGCTTCAAATAAAAATGGTGTCCCGGTCCTGTTACGTGTCCCAGTCTTGTTATGCGTCCCGGTCCTGTTATGCATCCTTGAGTTTTGATTCTTCAGTTTGGTGTCCTTCCATCTCCTGAGCTGAAAGTGAAGTTCTCTAGGAAGTAATGATGGTCTGCCTAGGGCAGCCTTATATTCATAATAACCCTTTTCACAGCGCCAGTTTTCAAATTAAGTTGATGTTATTCTCAATTCAATTTTACTGGGTCAAATTTTTCATTTTTATTATTTTTCAATAACATTGTGGGGCAGATTTGTATCCTGTTTCCCTGACACAGAACTGCACGTAGGGAACTTGTAGTGACTGTCTTTCACCCCTGTCACCAGAAACGGCTTCCTCCTTTGGTCCACTGCTGCAAGGGGAGAATCACAATTTCCTTTGCAAATGCCAGAGACTTTTTGGAGTGTCCTTGGCTGCTACTCTCTGACCTTGGTGTCAAAGCTTAAATCCAGACGAGCACCTTTGAATCGATCCATTGCCAGTTTATCCTGAAAGCCCTCACTCATGTCTGTGCATGCCAGAAACAAGTTTCTGCAGGTTCTCTCGCAGTTCAGGTGGGATTTTCCCTTTTATTATCCTCTTTCTTTTCTATTCTGGCTTTTAGTTGCATCTGGATTGACCCAGATTTATGGATGGTTCTAATCAAGAGCAATGGTTTGCATGAAGTCTCTTTTTGGTAAATCTGAGCCATAACGCTCTCAGGGCATGGCGGTTCCAGCTTGTTGCTAGAACTCCTTCTCCATCTTCACCAACTTTCATTCAGTCCCCATATTTACATTTAGTGAAGTAAATCTCTATTTAACAAGATAAATCTCCCTTAAAAGTTACTAGGTATTTGCGTTATCTGACGTATGAAAGCCCAGCCTCTCCCATGGGACTCTGTCTTGCCAATCATGCAGACAAACTGCCGTAAATGTTTCTCCTAAGCTCTTGCTTGGCCCAGCTGAATGTCCAGGTGGCTGGCTACCACGATGGGTCTGCAACCAGAGATTTCTTCCTGGAGCTGAAGCTTAGCCAGTGAGTCCCTGTTGCACTTCATCCCTGCTAGTCGGTTCCCAGCTGGTGTCTCCCTGCCCTGAAGGATCTACGGCAGTATGCTTGCCATTTACTTTTTTGGTCTTATGAGTTCATACTGGAAGTTTTGCAGCTGGCCTTCAGTCTGTTAGAACATTTTGTGGTCAATACCACAACAGAGAGTTCACCTCTGCCTGCAAATCACTTCAGCCATTCCTGGGAAACCTCCAGATGCTGCTGTAATTCCTTTTGTAAAGTTTCCAACTCTTGTTTTAGCGCCTTCTGGTCTTGTTCTAATTTCTCTTGGCTAGCTTTGTTTTCTGAGAGCAGATTTGTTCTTGGTTCATGAAGAATACCACCTCATAATTTCCCTGTTTGAGTGGGATGCCAGTGTTGACACCAGGGCTTTTATTTTATGACCTAATTGAGTTATTCCATTTAGGAGAAATTGATGGGAGAGATACTCCTGATACAATTATTTTAATTTATAATAATGTATGGACTTCTGCAGTTTTAGGGGAAGTGCTATCATGCACAGATTTCTAGCCCACAGCTCTTTTTGCTAGCGACCTGTCCAAAAAATCCCCTTGTAAGCCTTCCCCTGGGGCTTGTGGGAAGGTCGCAGATCTTCACACTGAAGGAAAAAACACCTTAAGGAGACAGTTGCCCCACTCCCAAACAGCAGGATATGCCATGCTGGAGAGTTACAGGCAGTTCAAACAGGAAATGCTCTGAAACAGTGGCCGCATTTTGCTTTTCATCACTATCTCAAAATCTTCCCCAAAATGTTAGCATCTTTTGGGCCCCCGCATACAACAACAGCCAGGGAAGAGGCTTTTTCCTAAAGCAGAGACACAGCAATGCTGAAAGGGCTATGCATTAGCTCTGTTCAGACTGCTGCGTCATCTCTCTCCTTGTACTCTGTCTTTTCTGTGCAGAGACTCTCCTTGGCGAATCCTCTCCATCTAGAGGGTTAACCCTCTTAAGCCTTTATATGTCTTATATTTTGAAGGAGATATGCACAGACCTGATCTAATAGATATCTTAAACGAAGAACAACAAATAAATTTAAGCTCGGTACCTACGCCACATACACATACACCATTTCATCAACTAGCCAGCAAACTGTCTGACAACTGGCAAAAGAAACAAGGAGTTGAGAGTGTTGGCCAAAAGAGCTTATCAGTTAAAAGAACAAAGCAAATTACAATCAATGTAGAGAAGAAAGAGAGCTTGGGAACACAAGTGGTGAGAAGATCAGCACAGCGCTCCCATGGTGTTTAAGGCAAGATGTAGGGAGGAGAGGGGAAAAGCTAACTCAAATGGCATGAAAGGAGGCAGAAAGCAGAGAGGAGGAAGGGGTCACAGGGAGTACTGCGGTCAGCAGAGTAGGAGAAATATGGGATCAATGAGGGAAATCGGATGAAAGGAGAGCAAAGGTGAGGTTGTGCATGGCCCCTAAGGAACAATGAAGACAGCTGATATTGGTGCAACACTTTCTTCTGATTCCTAAAAACAGTTCAAGACTGGTACCTGCCCTGTACAATGACAGCTGCAGCTGCTAACTGCAAGTGTTGCTGAATTCCTCAACCCTGTGAGAGGCTATACTGGTAGGGCACGCAGAGAGCTTTACTGGACTGCGGTGAGAAGCAAATTTTAAGAACAGAAATCCCTTACTGGAAGGGATCACTGGGTCAGCCACTGACATAATTCCAGCTTGAATATTTCTGCTGGCCTCACCTATGGCAGTTTGCTCCAGGGAGTGACAACACCTTAATTTAACGCATCCTCAAGGATGTAGAGATTTTTGGTTTTGCGTTCCAACTAATAAAAAGGCTAAAAACTGTCAAATGGTCTGGACTGGATATAAAATAGTTTATGTGATTAAATGCAGGTGTAAAAAAAAAGTGACATCTGGAGCAGTACTTGGACTGACCGCAAAGAAGAGGAGAAACCATAGGAGGAGTCACTGGGATTAACAAAACCCAAGGCCAGAAGAAATAGGTGTAATCCTGTCCAGTGATCTCCCTCTTGACCAAAGCCATAGCATTACACTCAGTCATCCTTGAACAGTCATTTTCTTAGGCTGCACCAAGGACCCAGAAACATGACTTTCCCTCTTGCCCTTCTAATGTCCAGTCTCAGACAGTTTTAGCACCACAAGGACACATGCAGCCCTGCTATTCACAGTGAGACATCAGATGTGTTCCCCTGCATGCAATAGGAATTTCTCCTGATGCCTCACTTATTTCCTTGCGCCGTGGAGTCAGCTACCCTCTCCACTCCCACCAGCCCTATAAACGGCTTTTACTCCTTGCCCTATCATACTGCAGCTCTTTACAGATGCTATCATTTCCTTGTATTCTCTCATAAACCCCTCTTTTCCTTGCCTGTCCCAATTGCTGAATTCCTCCCACAGGCTGTGGCTCAGCCAGCTTGTGCCTGGAAGAATGTATTTGCTTTGCTGAGACTCACCAAGTTCAACCACTACCTAGGCATCAGGATACAATTCTGGTCACCTCCTTGTGGACTTCCTCATATCACAACAAAAAGAACACAAACTTCTAGTTTTCTTATGTCCGCTAAACTTTTTACAGTGTTATGGGAGGCTGTGTTGTCGTTCAAGAGGCTGTTAAAATCATCTTCCTTTCTTGTTGCAGTGGCCATATCATGCCCCACTGTGAATTACTTCACTAGCTGTCTGCCATATTCCAATATAAAGGGAGGCACTGTCCACAACTGGGAACGTTGCATTTTCAATCAGGCACAAATACTGTCTGAAGGCTGATGCAAGAGTGTCAGAAAAGGCACTGAGGAAGAGGTGAGTATAAGAAAGGACATAAACAAGGAGTAGGATGTAAAAAAGTTTTTTGGCAATATAAGGTGGTGGGATAGAAGTGGCACATGTATGTCCAAGAATAAAGAGATACATGGTTTTATTTCCCTCTAGCTCACTAGATCAAACTGCCCAGGAACCCATCCAGCCTGGCCTTGAACACAGCCAGGGATGGGGCAGCCACAACTTCTCTGGGCAGCCTGTGCCAGCGCCTCACCACTCTCTCAGGGAAGAATTTCTTCTTGATGTCCAGCCTAAACCTCCCCTCTTTCAGTTTTAGCCCATTCCCCCTTGTCCTACCATTATCCACCTGTGCAAAAAGTCGGTCCCCCTCCTGCCTGTAAGCTCCTTTCAAGTATTGGAAGGCCGCAATGAGGTCTCCCCAGAGCCTTCTCTTTTCCAAGCTGAACAATCCCAGCTCCCTCAACCTTTCCTCACAGGAGAGGTGCTCCAGCCCTCTGATCATTTTGGTGGCCCTCCTCTGGACCCGCTCCAACAGCTCCACATCCCCTCTGTACTGGGGGCCCCAGGCCTGGACACAGCACTCCAGGTGAGGCCTTCCAGGGGCAGAGTAGAGGGGGACGATCACCTCCCTCTCCCTGCTGGCCACCCCTCTCTTGATGCAGCCCAGGATGCCATTGGCCTTCCTGGCTGCAAGAGCGCACTGCCGGCTCATGGCCAGCTTTTCGTCGATCACAACGCCCAAGTCCTTCTCCGCAGGGCTGCTCTCAAGGAGTTCTTCTCCCAGTCTGTACACACACCTGGGATTGCCCCGACCCAAGTGCAACACCTTGCACTTGGCCTTGTTGAACCTCATCAGGTTCTCGTGGGCCCACTTTTCCAGCCTGTCCAGGTCCCTCTGGATGGCATCCCTTCCTTCAGGGGTATCAACTGCACCACTCAGCTTGGTGTCATCAGCAAACTTGCTGAGGGTGCACTCGATCCCACAGTCTAAGTCATTGATAAAGATGTTGAAGAGCACTGGTCTCAAGACGGACCCCTGGGGGACACCGCTCGTGACCGGCCTCCACCTGGACGTAGAGCCATTGACTGCAACCCTTTGGCTGTGACCATCCAGCCAGTTCTTTATCCAACGAACAGTCCACCCATCAAATCCATATCTCTCCAGTTTAGAGATAAGGATATGGTGCGGGACCGTGTCAAAGGCCTTGCACAAGTCCAGGTAGATGACATCTGTTTCTCTTCCCTGGTCCAGCACTGCCATCACTCCATCACAGAAGGCCACCAGATTGGTCAGGCACGACCTGCCCTTGGTGAAGCCGTACTGGCTGTCTCAGATCATTTATCAAAGCGGGAACACTATCCTTGCCTGTCTCTTCCTGCCTATGTACCTATAGAACCCTTTCTTGTTATTTTTCACTTCCCTTGCCAAGTTCAGCTCCATCTGTACCTTGACTTTCCTGATTCTATCTCTACATATCCAGACAACACCCCAGCATTCTTCCCAGGCTACACAACCCTCCTTCCACTTCCTGTACGTTTCCCTCCCTTTCTTCAGTTTAAGCTGCAGGTCCTTTCTCAGCCATGCCAGTTGCCTGTCTCCTCTGCTCGATTTCTTCTGCTGGGGGATAGAGAGCTCTTGCACTCTAAGAAGGGCGTCCTTAAAGAGCTGTCAGCTCTGTTCTGTTCCCATTCCCTTAAGGACAGTTTCCCAGGGGATCCCACCCAGTAATTCCTTGAACAGCCAGAAGTTTGCTGTCCTGAAGTTCAGGGTCCTGACTCTGCTCTTTGCCAGGCCCATATTCCTCAAGATCACGAAGACCACCAGGGCATGGTCGCTACAGCCCAGCCTGCCTCCAATCTTATCCTCTCTAATGCTCTCCTCTGCATTGGTGAGCACCAGATCCAGATCCAGTAACAAAGAAGAGAAGAATGATATACATGATCTTTATACAGTAAGAGAAAAGAAAGTAGGTAAGTGGTCTGAAAGGATTAGCAAGGTGGGCAGCAAAGTTGTGGCAGGATTGGCTGCCTGTTTGGAAATTAATTAGCAGTAAGAAGGCAAACTGTGGTACACCCCACAACAGTGTAGAAACAGATGGAAAGAAAAAATGGGAGAAGTGAAAGAAGAGCAATGTGTGAGTATACAGACAGGATTCAGAAAGTTTATTAGCAAGATATCAGAAAATTATACATACATAAGGTTACTTACACAAGACTATCTACAATATAAATGCAATTTTCAGCCATGGGTTTAATTATCCATTATCTAGTAGGCAATAGCTCAAGGAACGTAAGTTGGATTTTAATTCTGCCTAGCATGTAAAAGTAAATGACAATTTGCAGTGTTTGGTGAAATGGAAAAGTGAGCAGTTCAGATGCCTACATAAATTTAAGTATTATTGGCAGCCATAGTACAAACAAGGTGCCCTACCTGTTATCTCTTCATAGGGGATTCTTGTTTTGTTCAGTCTGTGTGCTGTAGAAAATATAAAGTCATTACAGCTTCTGGATATTTTTCTATACTTTGGGGTTTTCATCAAGATTCAGAACCATTTTCAGAGAGTGCATGCCCTAAGACCCTCTCTGTCACTTACAGAATGCTGCAAATTGACTCTATCACTTTACCCGCTGCTGTAAATTGGCTCTGAGCACACATAATGTGTCAGGTTTGCCTACTCACTTTCAGTTTTCACCCGCCTCTACTGGGCATATCTAGGAGTAATGGGATGAAATTGAGCAAAGGAAAATTTAGACTGAATATCAGGAAAATTTTCCTAACAGTGAGATCTATTAGAATGCGGAATAGTCCCCCAGGAAAAACGACAGAAGCCCCGTTGCTAGAATCATTAAAAATAGACTGGAAGAAAACACGTAAAAACACAGTAGAAAATAATCTGCATTGTCAGGGGATGGACCAGATGATTCCCTAGGTTCTCTCAGGCTCTAATTTCTAGGATTTTAGGAGCTGAGCTCCATCAGTATTAAATTCCCTGAATGCCCAAGATCATCTAATTGAAACAATAGAAAGTTTGCTCATAGGCATGCCAGGGAGAGTGCTCAGTAATGATCAGGCTGCATTACTGCTGAGAGTGTATCACTTGAACTGCACTGTACAAAGAAACAAGGAAGGAGACAATTTTTGTCATGATTTACCCTTTGCTAATGCTGTTCTTGTAAGTCAAATATGCTGACTGGATTCGGCATTGCTGATGTTATAGAAAGAGATCTCTAAAACAGGTAATAATGGAGTCCAGATCACAGTTTGCAGCGGTGGAGTTTTGTATCAAAAGCTACCTGCACATGTTCAGAATCAAAATTTCCTCCTGCAATATATGTACTTTTTACCACAACTCTGTGCTCCTTCCAGAGCAAACAGATGTGGTGTGCTGCCATTTCATTTGTCTGTGGAAACCTCACTTGATATTGAGGGATAACAGACTAACTCCATAGGGAAAAGACACCGATTCCTAGTATTTCCTCTAAAAAATGAGCTACATATCAAGATTTTCTCTTTCTTGTTGGTCTTAATGTTTCATAATCAATGTCAATATCTCAAAAAATTAAAAAAAAAAAAAGATTTCAGGTACTGCAACCATACCTGAAGTCAGTGCCACTTTCTTACATTCAGCACTTTGTCACTTCCCTGCTGTTGTGATTAGGATGTCCAAGAACAAGGAGGGAGAAATGACCTGGCAAACGAATCACGCAGGAGAAGGGGCTATTCTACAGTCAGCTGAAGAAGTCATAAAGTCTGAAAATCCTTTTATTTCTTCCTGGGAGATTGCCACGGTGATTTTCCTCTCACTTCTTGCAATACTCTCACATCCCTGATGATGTACCTGTTGGAATGCCCCATTTTGAGACATGTCCTGGGGAAGCCTGTTAGAATCCCCTCTGCCTGACCACGCTGCTGGGCCACCAGGAAGCTGCTTACCATGGTAGCTGAGACCTGCGACCTTTGTTTCCAGGCTTGGCCAAAAGAAGCACATTGATAAAGCTGGAAATAAACAGAGTGATTGCCCAGCTGGCTCAGGATGAATGTTGCCCTGTGGGATGAGGCCAGACAGTGGCTTCCTGCTCCCTGCGTGGTGGTGACGAGCTGTGGGCTCAGCGCTGCAGAGGAACGCGGCCTTGCAATCGCTGTGCAGGCCCCGGCCAGCCCAGGCCCCTGGGCCGAAGGACTCAGGCTCCCAGAGCTCTGCAGAGCTCATCCAGCTGCCCCCTGCTCCTCAGCCAGCTCTGCTCCCTGAATTACAGCAGCCACTTCCCCACACCCCCTTCGCGAGTCCCCAGCTCACAGTCCTCAGCAAAGCATGGCACTTCCCCTGTGACCCCTCTCCCAATTTGGAGGATGCTTTTCACGTGTGCAGTCTGCATGCATACACACGCCATGTATGATCTGATTAAATCGTAGGGGCAACCATGCCCTCCTCCTCCTCCTGTTTTGAGGACTGCAAGGGTGCAGTGAGAGCTTAGAGGTACCAGGAGATAATAAGCCTGCCTCGTAATTTCTGACCATCTATCCCTAGCTGATTCAGGTCATTAGAGTTATTTTGCAACATTCTCTTAATAACCTGCAGACACTCTCCTTCAGCACTGAAATCACACACAAAAGGCCAAGGTTTAGGGAGATGAAGACAACGCTGATAATGAGTCCCTGATTGATTAAGCGTAAATACATTTTTATTCAGAGAAAAGGGCATTTGTTACCACAAACATTTCACCTTCAGCACAAATAGGAGTTACACTTACATTTACTAAGGGATTATAGCAGCACTACAACTAATTACTTCCCAGCAGCTGTTGGCCTCAGGTTAGATGTAAGCTACTTCTGGCAATATGTGGTGTGGGCTCATGTAAAAGGGGGCCAGTGTTTTCATTGTCTTGGTGGAAAACAGTGCAATGGTGAGACGTGAGTGAATATACTATGCATAATGCAATACAAAATAAGAGCTTATTACAAGGAGAAGACTCGAGATCAAACAACATTAGTCCATCCCACCATTTTATGTTATGAGGGAGATATTAATTATTCTGTTTGTATTCTGTTTGGCCTGGAGTTGTACAATTAACACGTAGCAAGGTGCACATTACATGCTGGAGACAGACTCCAGATTCAGACTCCTTGATTACCTGGAGCTGCATGAAGTCAGTTGTACATTCCTGATATGAACTATGACAATTATAGGACACTTCTAATCAGTAGAATGTTATTTGTCCCTGAGCTATTTACCAGACCTCAGGTGTAAGATCCTTCTTTCTTCTTGAATACAAAATAGTCACACCTTTGCTATTCCGATGTGATGCTTTGAACTCTCTTCCCTTCCATTCAGTGGAATGGAATGCCAGTGCTAAGCTGCTGGCAAATGATAAGATTACTTTAAAATATCTATTAGAATTCAAAGAAAGAGGTTTCTACAGGTCTAGGCAATGAACAACCCTGAAATTATTGAGTTATTCATAACTTTGAGCAGGTACAAATTACTGCTATTAACCAAATCCTGTAATTACAGCACAAAGCTAGGTCTTGTAGCATAACTTCTGGTGTGGATAGTTTTTAGTGCATGTCTTGGGGAGAAGAAATTTAGAGCATGTAGGGAAATGGCTGTTGTGATCCTATAAAAACATTTGACGTTTCCTAAACTGGATCTGCTCTAGATCACAAACAATATTCACCTTGGATAAGCAGCAATTCCTACTCTGATTAAAATAGTGCAGGAAAGGTGTCTTCTAACCCAACTGAATGGCCTGAGAGATTGTATCACAGAGCAAGCAGAGACCTCAGCAGCACCTCAGCACGAACCATCAATAGCCTTGTGTTGCCACAAGCGGAACTACAAACTGACTGCTCCTTTCACCGGTGTATCAGTGCTGGCACCACTGGGCCCCCTTCTGTGCAATGTGTTTTGATGTGTCTTGAGTACAGAAAGCACTTAAGAAGAGTACTTTAAGTGCAAAAAAATACCAAACCAGGTATTCAAGTTGTTGAATTTATTCCTCTAATTCCTCATGGTGGAGGTCAGTGCACAAAGTATTGCAAAGTACCTTCCATGGCTGCGCACAGCAGCTGGCCATGAAACTGGCATTCATATTAGTGCTTCCTAGCTGCAGGAAGGATGACTACAGCCTCTGGTTGCTAGTTGCCATACCTCAGCATTCCCTGAACGTTAAGAAGGAGGCCTTCTGGAGGGTGTTTAAACCTGGGATATTGCCTTCACACAGTCAGTGAGAGGCAAATAGCCTGCATCCAGTCCAAGCAGAATGCAACAGAGTGATTTAGATTTCATACCATGTACTTTTGACCTTCCTGTTGGAAGAATAACACTGAGCTTGTTTAAGAGTAAAAGATTGATGTATGTCTTGCTCCGAAAGCAATGTTATAAAAATGGTACCTTCTTACTCAGCAGATCTGCTCCTGTTGTGCATTGAGAATCATTGCTGCCTGCATTCAAACCTAAAAAGTTTATGATTTTTAGCCCAGAAACACCAACCTGTTTCAAGACAAGAGAGTTGGTTCCTCTTTATTGTATTATTAATAAAATTCTGTACTCCTTATCAGGTACCAGGCCAGTCAGCGCACATGCTGATTGTTAACAAATGTTCCTGGGTCTCTCCCTTTATTACCTTTAGTGTTGGCATGAGTGGAATTTCTCCGTGTACAGGAGACCAGAACTGTTTGCACAAAAGCAGTTATTGCATATTTTTGCTGGCAGAGATTTCATTGCCTGTGAGTGATGCATTGGAAGGAAAGAATCTTGCTTTGCCTTCAGAATACAGCTAGGTTTTCAGTCAAAGAAATGATGGGTTACTAGTAGAAATCAGTGAAAAGCCAACTTCCACTACAGAGAAAGGACGTTTAAATAGAAAGAAGTAAGCAAAGAACTGCTTTGGCTCTGAGAAAGTCTATTCACATGAAGAATCTCTTAAGCCTTCACTGAATGGACAATAAAATACAGATTTCTTCATGGAGATAATCTTTTACAAGGGGGCAAACATGCAAGGCAAACTCTCAGCACTGAGTGTGTTTTTACTGTAAGAACAGCTTGTTTGCTTAGGAATGGATTAGCCTTCCAAGCAAGAAAAAAGGAAAATGTTAAGACACCATCCATTACTCCTGGTGCAAGGAAGGCTATATCATACCAGTGAGTCTGCTGTCCCAGCAACACACAAGGTATAAGACAGTAAGGATAGTTTGAGACAGACCTAGAGATACTTGGTCAGGCTTTGCACAAAGAGCCTCTGCACCAGGATCATTCCACCTGTGCCATGAGAGAGAATTTATCTGTATCCAGACTTGCTGCCTTAGCAGGGTCAGCAAGCAAAGAGAATCACACTGGTCCTGTACTTTGCCATCAGGCTGTTAGTCTTCTATCCCCTTCCTTTCAGCAGTACTGAGTCCACACTGAAAAAAAAAAATAAAAGAAAAAAAGCCAAACTAAGACGTGTATCTCAGGTTGTATTTTGGAAGAATTTGAAACTCTCCAACCTCAAGTATGTGCATAAAGGTGTCACATTATAACTGATCAGCTGCTTGCTGAAAGAATCTGGGAAAGTCTGATTTTGAATACGCCCTCAGCCTAGCAAAACAAGTAGATAGATTTAGAGCTTCTCCCCTTTCTCACCCACACAGTGATCCATAAAGAATCAATGATGATGCAGTGAAGTGATGCCGAAACCAGGATCTTTCTCATGTCAACCTGGAGAAAGTGTCCTGCTGAAACTGGAGACGTACTAGGATACAAGTAACAGCGTATGCCTGTATACCAGTTGTCTGTTGAGGTCTTCCGTGGCTTGCTGAGGTTGAACCGTGGAGAGGCTTTCTCTTCATGAAAACATAAATTCTATCATCTGTTTTGGTTATAAATACCAGAGCTGTCTTTATGATCTCCTTTAATGACAACTTCTACAATACCATTGATCAACGCAGTCCTTCTCCTGTTACATCCCACCAAGAGGCTGTCCAGTCTGCTGTCTGTCATGCTCCATGGGAGCGAGGAAGCGCTCCCCAGTGTGTGACGGCATGCTGCCTACTAGAGACTTAGACAGCATTTTGAGTCTTATTACCAGACAGATGCTGAATTCAAAATGTTAAGAAAGCGCCAATAGACGGTAGTTGCCAGACTCCCTGGGGGGTCTAGGTAAAAGCCTTTGTGGACTCGAGTTTTGAAAAGGAAGGTCAGAGACCTGCTGCTGTTACAGGGGTTTGCCTAGGAACGACAGGCACGAATCAAGGTCTCCTCACTTGACCAAGCTTGTACAAGGGTCAGTTAAAAAAAAAAAAAAAATGTTTACCTGTCACCTTGTCCTCCAAGCTTAAACACTTGAACCCCAAGCACTTCTGCACAGTATCAAGACACAAGCAAGAAACTTGGAGGAGAGAAGCTCATAGAGGGGATGACTGGCACTGCTGCTTGTTTACACTGCTTACAGGGTGAAATTACTTAGGCGCTGCGACCTCTTGAGATACACTTATCGCTGTCTGAAGTGTGCCTTAAAGAGCACACAGGCCTCTCTGGGACCCCCACCACTGCACACCATGAAATTCATCTGGATGAGATCCGCACAGCTGCAAACCCACCTTCCTTCTCTATTACACATTCTACTAGCCTACTTTCCTTCCCCTTTTGCTTACAGCAGCACCGCTCTTTATTTTAGCGTTATTAATTTTTGACATGAGGCGCTCTAAACATGGTAAATACAGAAAGTAATTGGTATGTTAAACAGAGGAAGCATAATGAGTCTCACGTACAGACGTGACTCGCTCCTGCTGCAGAGCCGGACTGAAACAGAATACACAATAGCACTGCCAATTTCCCAGGAACTTCTTCACCAAGTCCCCGTGGTTCACAGGCAGTGCCTCGACCTCTCCTGTACTTATGATACATCCAGCCACAGTTTAATGGCTGAAATGACTTTGAAGCTTTCCCAGTGGAACCAATTTCCACCCTCTGTGAATACAAGCTCCAGCCTTTCAGCAGAGTTGAGTTTGGTGATAAGTTAACATGTGAGGCCAGCCTGAGAATAAATTTTGACGGTTGCCCTGATGGTAGGGCTTTCACATTGTGACTCGTGGCTATGACGCAGGGCTTTTTGGGAGAGACGCGCTCTCCAGACTAAAACAGGCTGATGGGATATTTTGTCAGCGAGGAGAGATGTCACTTACAGCCAGCGAGGCTGCTGCTGGCTTGTCAGCACTGATGGCGAATCTTCGCTAGGAGGAGCAGATTGGGAAGTCACAGCCCATCTCAGCCCGGGCTTGCGGTGATAGCAGGTTGACTGTGAATTACAGGAAGTGAGTTTTAAAGGCACAGACCTGCACAGATGAGAAACCCTTCTCTAAACTTCACCAGAAGTTAGTAGGAGAGGCAGATTTATTAGAAAGTGTGGGAAAAAAAAAAAAAAAAAAAAAAAAAAAACTTTTATACAAGCCTCAAAATAGTACCAGCCTACCTTGGCTCTTTCTCTTCATTTTAGCCTTTTTAAAGATTCTAGATTTCTAGTTTTGCCATGGGAACAATACACACTAAATACAGTTATTCAAGCTCTTGTGTTACAATTTCAAATCCAATCAATTTTGTCCAGAATCAAGCCTGCAAGACCAGATCAAAATTACTGCACAACCAGGAATTACAACACATTTATGCTGCATGAGATGCCATCTTCCTGCCAGCTGCAGCCTTATCTTTAAGTCGTTATTCACAAATAAAAGACAGACACACTCAGCAGCAGTATGGGACCATAATGCTTGACCAAGAGCGGTGCTGACATACATCAACAAAATGCCCACAGACAGCAAAATCGGGAACCTGACCTGTCTGCTGCTGTACCAATGGTACTCCCTAAATAATTAATCCTACCTGCCAATGTAACATACGGCACCAGGTAGTTCTTTGCTTTTTGTTTTCTACGACAATCCTTGATCTTTTTCTGTGTTAGCTGTCATAGAAGAAGAAACTGGAAGAAAGAGAGCAGACCCTTGTTACTTGTGTAATATGCTACTTGCTTTCTCAGGTTATTCTTGAAGAGAGGTTGTTGACAGGATATAAAATATCTCAGCAATGCCTGGCAGAACAGAATCAGCAGGAAAATAAGTATCTGGCTACCTCAATCCGAGTTTGGTGCATGAGCCAAAAGAATCCATAGACACGGTCTTTGCTAGGGACATTTAAAATCAGACACTACAATGTCCCATAAAATAGGTACTAGGAAACAAGAAGGACCAATTTAATGGCACAACAGTTTCTTTCTATTTGATTTTACGATCTTGGTTTCAAAAGAATCCTGAGAACAGTCTGGAGAGAAATTTTTCCTTTCCTTTTTCTGTTTTACACCTTTGTGATTTAATTTAAAAATGACATTTCACTCTGGACAAGAGGCTCACGGTATAAGGCTGACAGCTGAGACCTGAAATATGCTCTGCCATTCGGCAAGTGCATAAATAGAAAGCACTAGTTTCTTCTCTGAGGAAGTGTTTGAGGTAAGTTGCAAATGCTGCAAGGAAACACTGAATTCAGCTAAGGTACCTACACATAGTTTTAGTCAAACAGCAGCAAATGCTTGTCCCCTCCTCTCTGGTTCCTAGTCTAGGACTTACAGTTTTATTACTGTTTCATTTCAACATATGTTTTCTGAAGGAAGATGGAAGTCTTGCCCCATGTAACTCACACAGCTCTGTTAAGGAGACCATAAAGAGCACAAAAAAAAAATGGGTTAGAAAACGCAGATACTGATTGCAAGAGAAACTCCCAGAACCTGCATGAACAGCGTGCCTTAATAATGCAGAAGCTGGACAATAGCACATGATCTCATAAGGGATATGGTTTCAGCCTGGGCCTGATAAACTTCAGTACATAAACTCACACCTGCACTTTCCAAGTGCAAACACCTGGCTTTGCTTTAGAGAAAGTCGAAAGCCTGCATGCTCTCTTTCAACAGCTTTTGTATGTGCAAGGATTGGAATCCATACCCGCAAACCAAATGCCCCAACTGCTCCTACTAATATCCTAATACCTGTAATCGCTCTTCTGGTTATGCTGCTCTTCAGTGCTTCACCAAACATTAAATGTATTCATTTTAGAAAAATCAAAGATATGTGATTTGATCGCAGGGAATGAAGGAACAAACCTGCGTCTGAAACTCTGCTCCTGGCAGGTTTGTCACACCTTCTCCTCCCATCAAGTAAGTGTTACTTCTCTGTATCAGATTACTTAGATTAAGATGCACTGCAGAAGCGTTTTCCAACTCTCATCCTCAAGGAGAATCCTTAATCAAGGACCTGTTCTGGGCTCAGACATCACTGCACCTCTCAGACCCTTCCCTGAGCTTGTCTGAATGTCGATGCCAGGCCAAATGCCTGAAATCTAAGGAGACAGCGTGAGTCATTTCTGATTTTCACACTGTTAAATGGAGACTCTTCAAATGGGGTGTTTGGTTCCTTGGTTCAGAAATATAAGGAATTAAGACATGAAGCTGAGGATTAGGGTTTGAGTTTAGACTCGCCATGAATTTGTAAGGCATTACCAAGATGAAAAATGGTACCAGCAACGGTGGCTCATGTTCATCATCCACAACTCTGCTCTCAGGTGGCAGTTCTCAGGGCAATGGGAAAAAGTAACAGGAGAAAATTCCCACTGGAGATGCGCAAACACGTCAGGAGGAACCTCTGAACTTTTCTGAAGTGGCTTAGCTTCTTTCTAGATGTCATCAAAAGTAGCTGAAACAAAGCTTTCAGAGCCTCCACGAACAGCTTGAATCACCGGGCCCATGGTAATGGCCTGCCACAGAAGCTCTAATCGAGCATGTGTGTGTGTACTTTCTTTTCACGCAATGACAGTTCCCAAGTGGAAGGGCACTTCAGCTCCAATAAAACTTTCCTTCTATTGTCTGAGTTTTGTTTGTTTTCTGGCAAACCCCAGCGCTGCCTCTGCTTTCTGCGCAAGCACACATTTCCCATTCTTGTGTGGGGAGGCCAGCCTAAGCCTTTGGAGGCTTCTCAGTAGTATTGCCTGAAGCAAATACCACAGCTCAATAGCAATTTAATATTGTAATCAGGGAGCAAACTGTGCAGTTTTGGCACATTGTGATAATTATTAACTACATGTATTAGTGTTGTGATTCTAGTAACTAATATTTACAAAAGGTTCCCTGTGTGGGGAAGACCTTGCCTAGACACCAGCGGTTGAACTATTCCTGAGTGATTGTCAGTGGGCCTTTAAGCCAATGCTCATGTTTGCTGTTTAAAGATAAAACATCAATACTTAGAAATTGTACTTCAAAAGACCTATTTCATGAATAATAAATTCTCAGGGTGTAAAACCATACCAAGCGCCAGAACATTTTGTGAATTTATGGGGAAGTTTTCCTGCGGAAAAAAATATCCTGGAAGATAAGATTAAAAAAGCACATCTCAAACTCCCTAACATAATATAAGGGTGGTTCAATTTAAACGTTAAATCATTCTTGATCCTAGGCTTTCTGTTTCATGCCATGATGTGTATCTTTCTCCTGCTTTCCCATTGCTACTAGAATTAACGACCTTATGAACCCAAGTTCAGAATTCACGGCAAGGACAGATGTAAGCAAAATGTTCTCTCCACTTGAAATCTATGATTGACAAGTTAAACTTCTCCATGCAATTCTTATGCCTAGACTGACTCAAGGTTGAAGCAAACCTGCACTTGCCTTTGATCCATGCAGCTCGTTGGTCTAGCAGTTCTTCAGCTGGCAGAGCAGGGCAGTAAGGACTGAAGGTGCTTGGCTGAGCATATGAGTATCAAGCACTGAGGACCTATGCAGTATTCTTGACTAACTTTGAACCCGATACAGGAATGCATTTCTATTCAGAGTACATAACTGCATTTCCTTCAGTATGCAATTGTGTGCTTTTCCAAACAGGCGGGGACACAAATAAACGCATGTTTCTAGTCTGTGTGCTGTACACATCACTGACACGCGTGTATGCACAAGAGGAAAAAATTCCTGTATTTTCTAAAATGATCACAGCTGGGAGAAAGATTTTCTTACACAACTTAACCTTTGTGTAGTTTCTCCTCTTCAAGCTCACACACATTTCACACATTCTTTCTGGCAGGATTCAAAGTGCTTTTTAAATTATGTACGCTTTTGGCTAGTATGCCAGATTTCTAGTCTAAAAGACTAGTCTTCCCTACACAGAAGTCATGATTTGACATTGTTTATTTTGCTGTGTAATCACATTAGACAACGTCATAAAGATGCCTAGAAATAACCGAGTGTAAACAATGCATTGCCATTCTTTTGCCAACTGTTTAAACAAATCAAGAAGTAAAATGCATGTTTAGCCTCAGGTAGTTCCTATGACACAGCAACCAGACATTAACCTGGGTTTCTTACGATTAAGACCAGTAATGAAGTGTTCTATCACTGTGGAAGACACAGATGGTTCTCTTTGTGTGTGTGGACTGATGGATGCCGGTAGGGAGTCAAAGTAACCAGTGAGGCAGTACGGGATAACATGATCCGCAGTGATCACAAAGCACTATGATACACCAAAAAAGAAATCACAGAGGTAGGAGGACAGGCAGAAAGAGTCAGAGAAGCTAAAGGAAAATAAGATTTCAAGAAATAGTTAAGGGAGCAATGTCTGAAGTTGTTCACAGGTTAAGGAGGGCAGAGCTGGCTATGAAGAGGTCAATGAAAACTTCACCTGACTGCAAGGCACTGGAGACAGGTTCAAGGAAGTTTGCTGGGGAGAGAAGGGAGGAGGGAAACAGTGGAGTATGACTCATCCAATGTGTGTAGACACGGTAGCAGCTAGAGTGGCAACTGGAGTCAGGTATAAAAATATACAGTAAATAGAATAAGGATTAGTATCTATAGGTAGTATTAAAGCTCTTGGTAATGCTTCCTGTGTTAATTTTGTCCATATCAAAGACCAGTTCAATCTAAAAACGGCCATTAAGAAGCAGTAAAATAACACATTTAATATTTATTTCCATATTTTACAGAATTTAAACATGAAAAATATATTTAATGACGATCAGTTTGTGTATGCCCTGTATATGTGTAAACACAACTCATCCAAGTCTGATTTATAAAACATAATATTCATAAGAATTGTTTCCCAACTTAAAGTTTTACCTGTGCAGTTTGAAGTACGTATTTTCAGACTAATTAATCAGCCACTCTACATTCCATTATTCTCACATGTTCTGCTAGGGCATGTAGACGTCACATTTTTTATAAATTCCTTTAATTAAAGTAATTATGCCAAAGATAAGATATGACAAACATATTAATATTTTAAGTAAATATTTGTGCTTCTTTTCAGAATTAATAGAAACAGGAATTTGGCTACCGTTAAAGTTCTTTACAGGTTACAAGTGCTGTAATAAAGAAAGGAAAAAGGTAAGTGTATGTCTATCCTCAAGTATGTGCTTAGCCTTTCTAACCTGCTGTGAAAGCAGCAAGTTAAGGGGACTAAGTACATACCTAAAGGTAAGCACATGCTTGACTGCCTTGCTGATCTGATGCTACAGACAGTAGGAGGATGAGGTGCACATCTCTGAAAAGGCTGCCAGCACACTCTCCGCTTTATTTCCAGGATAAAAAATAACTTGTTCACAAGCAACTTAATGATTGAAGGGACCAAGGATTCAGTTATTCAATAAACTGGCTTTGACAGCTAAACCAGCTTAAAATTCTTTTCTTTTATTTTATTTTCTTGTTTTCTTTTCTTTTTTTTTTTTTTTTAAGTAGAGACTTAATTCTAGTGAACCAGTTCAAAGCATGGCAGTGGTACTGTCATGACTGCAGGGACGGTGAATTTTGGCCTAGGAACAAATAGCCTCCGGCATGGAAGAAATTATTAAGTCGGCTTCACGGCAAAAGCTGTGGAGTTGCATCTTATGTTCCTTTTAAAAGTATTTTGGAGTTAGATACATAAAAAAACTCAGGTACCTAGTACTGGCCTGATGCTACCTGCAGGTGCCTACACTTGTGATCCTAAACTTCCTGGATAATTCTGGAGAGCCTACAGATAATGATATACAAATCCACCTTATTGTGGATCTCTAATGTTCATCTTCTCTGTATGGCCGGAAACACTTTTAACATCCTTGGCAGCGTTTCGCTTCTGTGTCAGTCTAGTCTCTTTTGAGATCTACTAACGAGGGGTTTTCTCAGTCTCTAAGTGAAACTCTGCTGTAGATGCCTGCAACGAAGATTAGAGGGAAGGGGAGAAAGGGGGAATTAACTCTCCTGTCCTTTCGTCTAATAGTTCAGCGATTAAAACACTAACACAGCACATGGCAGAGCTGAATAAAGTACTAAACAGACAGCATTAGCTGTTGCCATTGCTTCCTTCGTACATATCACAGTATGATATTCTATGTCATCAAGCAAACGGTCTACATTCTGTACTACACTGTATCAGGCTACATTACTGGAGGAAAAAATTATAACAGAAATCTTCAGGAGTTTATTAGACGACTGAAATATTGTGAGTTTCCTGAAATCTTGAAGGCTTACCTGGGCAAGCCCCGATATTTCCATGTTTTTTCCTTAAATGTTGGGAAAGCAAGCCTGAATATTCTTGCCTATCAAAAGAAATAACTCATCCCAGGCAAACAGATGACTAGGACTTTGCAAAGCTGGGACAGACTCTGTTATGAAACTGTGTATATATAAGAGGGAGCATGCCTATTAATATTTATAGAAGAGAAGAGTTAAGCAAACACTAAAGCTCCATAACTTTCGACAACAAAATATCAAGCTTGCTAAATACACATATGCCTACACACATAGATCGCATTTTCAGCTGTGGGGAAGGGTCAGAGGTGGTGTCTCTGCATAAACAGCTCTCAGACCAGTTCTCCTCTGCTGCTGCTGCCTCGGGCTCCGGCTTTTTTAACCTGCTAAAGCCAGCCGCCTCCTTGCAGGTCAGACCCCCCTCTATGGCACAGGTGCCTCAGGGATGGTGAAGGAGCATCCCTGCCAGGGCCGGCCGGGGCTCTCCCAGGCACATGCCTGCATGCACTTTATCTGCCCGACAGGTCCACGTAGCAAGCATAGCTGCTCTTCTCATTTCTTATCTTCCCTTCGCTTCCCTGGCAACAGTGACCTGCATCACCTTGCCTGAGTGCATCGGCTTCGCTACCGCCGGGACCCGGCACAGGCTGCTGTAATCAGGTGTTCTGCCCGCTCCTGATGTTTTTGAGTTTATCGCTGCTTACCCTGCCGGTCGTTCCCAGGACTATCGATATCATAACATCCGGAGGCGAGGTGCTGTGCCTCTTCTCGTCTGGGCTTTTGTGGGGTTACGCTTGAACAATGGCATGCAGGCTGGGGCTGCCACAGCGCACTACAGATCCCTGATCTTAGCTGCAGCTATCTCTTCGAGAATTATGCAAGGGAAGGGGGCAGAGACAGCCTTGAAACTGCCCATTAATTCTCCAGAACCCCTGGGCAAAGAAGCTGCTGGGCTAGGTCAGTGCCCTGGTGCTGTTTCAGTGGGGCTGCTAAGGGCTGTGCTCTACGGAGCCCTCCTGTGGAGCTCACCTCTCCCAAATAACAGATTCTGCAGTGTCATTAGTTGATGATTTTTAATCACACTTCCTAACAAAGAGATCATGGTGTTAATTTAGCATGAGAAAGGGCTGAGAAGCATTTTGTGGGTCACAATGAACGGGTGAGACCGTGGCTCAGTGATACAAGGCCCACAGAAGACTATGGGAGGCAAACACTTGGCAGTTCTAGGAAGCCTCCAGGACTGGACCAGAAAGGACTCACTGGGGCTGGCCCAAGGTCTCCTATGATGCAAGTTATGAGAATCCTGTCCAGCTCCAGGTGTAAGCCAGAACTCCAATCTGTATGTGCACAACCAATGCTTGGAATAAACACATCCTCCCTGCTCTGGAAAATGCTAATTTCTTAAAGTCAGAAGCGTTCACAAAGGAAGAACTTTATTGAATTATCATTATGGAAACTGCTTTTGGAAAGAAAGTGACACAACTGTCAAACCATTCTGCATAAATGAACTGCCAGTAAATTAGGGCTACTGAAGTTTTACGAAAACTGAAGTCAAAATGAAATTCTGACAAAAACATCCAATTAAAATATTCAGCTCTATCCATGTTAGGTTGTTCTTAGTTTAGTGATTTATGAGAAATTTTTGAGATTGGAGATTGTGTAAGGACATTATCTCATAAACTCCTATCTTTACACAATATAAAGCCTTTCCTAAATAGTACTGTGTGTGATACAGGAACATCACAAGGCATTTTCCATCTCCCTTTCACCCACAGTTAAAGTCCTTTTTCAAAGCATGCTAGCGGTTTTTCAAAGGAAACATTGCCAGAATTATCACGAGGAAAACTGAAGTCTCCTTCCCAGCCTCTCAGAGCAACAAGATCATGTTGAACAGGGTGGACTGTCAAACTGCATTTTGCTCTTAGAATATCTAGATTTCCAGCTACAAAACTTCTGCCAAGGTGCAATGGAGGCATAAAACACTCCTTGGCATCTGTAGAAATTCTCTTCAAACTAAAAGCTGGGGCTGGGAGCAGGAGGTGTTAATATTGTCTCTGATGACTTCTGAGACTGAATGGAGCCTGATGCCAGACCAGATCTTTCAGGTAAGACTGTGGCTGCCTCCCTGCCTGGCGGACTTTCTCACTGCAGGCTGGAGAACCTAGAAGGCTGCCTCACCACTCCACTCATGGGAAAAATGTGCATGCATCTCTTCAAGACTCAGTAGGTGACGCAGGTAGTAAGACTGCTTGACATCTCTCTGTACGTATGAGACCCTTTCTCAACTGCTCAGAACTCAGCCATTAAATAAGAACAATTTATTTTCCGTATATCATGAAAAAAAGTAAAAATCCCTCTTCTGTCATAAACCACATCTTGAAAAAAGCCCCATCTCTGAACTCAGGATGTTTCAGAGCCATGATCCAGACATCTGTTAATAGTTTCTGACTCTAATTCATGAAAGGCACTGGTTAATTTTGATTTTCTCAACACTCTCTTTGGTTCTGTTGTCATAATTAGAAAGTCAACATTTACCCACATCTATCATGAGACCTAGGAAAACTATTAGTTGCAAACAGCTGAATTGTTGAATTTAGCTCTCTTTTCTGATTGTGGCTGATCAACGACCACATTTTAATTTCTGTTAATTTTATTCACTGTATAAATTAATCTGTGATGTGTCCACACGAATATATTTCAGGCTATGTATTGCTTACAGACTAGATGGCATATCAGAGTTTTATTTAATTCACTTTCCAGTTAGTACATGAAGGACCATTTGAGTCCCAGTCTGTTGTGTATGGTCTCTAGGTGAATAGTTTTCAAAAACATAAAGAGATTTCAGGATGACTTCTCAATACAGTTTGTTGGAAATAAAACTCACAGGAGGATTTGTTTCACTGTCTTTTTCAATATAAATTTATGAACAAATTTCCTCCTATGTATGTGTATGCAAAATAAATAAATATATAAATAAATAAAATGCCTATTGAAATCAACACAAATATTCTCACTGAAATAAGAAAGAATCCCATAAAGTGTGGATTAAATCAGTGAAATTATTGTCCAGTTAAATATGCATAAGTTTTAACCTAATTTTTGTCTTCTCTGAATTCTTACAACTGAACCTCAGAACAATTTTTCTTTCCCTTCCTTCTTTTCCTTCCCTTCTTCCGTTTTTCTTTCCCCCATTAGTCATCTGTCTGTCAATATCTGGTCTTACACACATCTTAATAATTTTTTTATTCTTCCCAAATAATAGTGTGGGTGAACGCTAAGCTTTAAAAAAAAAAAAACAAAAAAAAAAAAAACAAAAACAAACACAACAAACCACACTGTTATGTTATTTGAGAAATGCTTCATGACCAGATGAACGCGAGAAGAAGCTGTGTATTTTTCCTGAAGTGTTTAAAAGCCTTTCGAAGAGAGGGAAGCATAGCTCTAACAAGCAATCCGCCGGCAGACTGGGCTGAAGACCATCAACCCGAGGTCACCGCTGGCTGCAACCTGCACCGGAACAGCTCCGCCCGCCTCGCCTGCATGGGCATCGGCTACCTTTAACAGCGGACGCTGGGCATTTTTATAAACGTCAGCGTGGGCTGGGCAGCAGCATTAAGTGCGCTAATTCTGAGCTGTCTGATGACTCTCCAGCTGACTGCCAAGGCCTGCAGATGGGGACAGCTCCTCACCATCCCAGGCTGTGTCCCACTGCTGCCAGAAGGCTTGGAAGTGTTGTTTGGGGGAAACATCATGTGGAAACCTGGGTATCAGTGCTCCGTACTGGTGTGCGAACACATTTCTGAGTATAGAAATACATAGAAAAGCCTTTTCTATAGTCTTTTCTTTTGCCGGCTGAAGTGTTTTCTTACAGGAAAGGGCCTGGGCAATAATGACTGCCACAGCACGCGGTTTTGGGCAGTAAACGACCGCTAAAAGCTGCTGAGGACCCAGGGCTTTGCCTCGGGCCTGCAACCTGGCGGATCATTAACGGCAGCAGCTGTCAGTCCCGGGAGCCACGGAAACGTTAAGACGATAATTACAGCTGGTGCTCCACACCTTGCTCCTCGCACCGCCCCGGCGGCCCCGGCCGGGCTGGCAGCGGGGTAAGGCGGCCCCTCGCACCGGGACACTGGCGGCA
>VXAV01010864.1:133023-159975 GCA_013399715.1 Alectura lathami
GCCGGGCCGCGGGGCGGCCTCACGCCGAGAGCCGAGAGCCGTTGCCATGGCGACGCCAGCAGAGCCGAGCCGCGGCCCTGCGAGCGATCGTATCGATTGAACGAGCTTTTATAAAAAAAATATTTCTTACATTTTTTAGTAATTTTTTTTTTTTTTTTTTTTTTTGNTCGCAAGCCTTGCAGGGAGGGAAGGGCGGAGCGTGGAGGGCCGCTGTCGGGGCCCGCCGCTGCCGCCCTTGGCCCCGTGTGTCCCGGAGCTGTCCGGGATGCACTCTCCTCTCCGCCGCGCCGAGAGCCATACATCCACCGGAGCCCAGAAGCATCCTCCCTGTGCGTGGCAGAGCGTGGTCGAGCCTCTGACACCCCCAGGCAGGCTGTGGGGAGTGTCTGGAGGCGACCTTAGCTGGTTTCCGTGATGTTTTGGGCCCTTGGTGTGGCGTGCGCCAGCTCGCTGGGTGTCCTGAAGCGATTTTCCTTCTGTGAGCACCTCAGCTCTTTCCAGGGGGATTTGTTGGATGGCGGGCAAGGGCCTTCCTGCTGCAGGAGCAGTTCCTATCACAGGCGTTATCTCCAGCCTTTACCTCCACGGGAGGATGCAGTGCCCCCCGCAGAACAGCAGGACACCCCTCGCTCCCAGGCCCTGTGACCTTTATGCGCATGGATGTGCATGGCAGCAGGGCCCTCCTGCCTTCCCCGGCTCTGGGAAGCAGCAGAAGGCGGTGCGGCAGCCTGCCGGCGGACCTGCTACTGGAGGAATTCATGCATCTTGCATCTTGAAGATGCATTATTAATGCCTGGACAAATCACATCAGGTGGAGCTCAGCAAGTCCCTGGCACTGCAAAAAGGAACAAAGGCTGGTTCTACAAGAGAGAGAAGGATGAGACAAATTATAACAGCTGGGAGTTTCTTGTCTGTAAGATGGCATAAAAACAGAAATGCTAAAATTGTTTGCACATACAGCAAGCTTATATTTTTATTGGAAAGGAAATTGCACATTGCACTGTGAAGAAGATACTTTAATTGTAAGCTAATAAACACCACATTGTTGGGAATCTGAATTTTGTGGCAAACTGGGCCAGCTTGCTGGCATCCAAATTACTTCCAAGCACAGTTTTATTTAGTATCTGGAAAGGACTATAAAGAATGGATGTGCTAGCTGAGGGCCTGCTTCTGGTCTCGTTGAACTCAATGGCAGAACTCCCATTCAGTTCAGCAGTAACAGGATCAGGCCAGAGTTTGTAGCAGACTTCCAAAGGAATGGAGACAGCACTGCCTGTGACAGCACATGGGTATGCACGGTGCCCAGCCTCCCCAGCAGAGTGCAATAGTTCTTCTTCTAACTCTTGATAAGAGGATCTATTTTGTGCAGCCCAGGCTTTGATGACAGCTAAACTCTAAAAAAATAAAATAAAATAAATAGAAGTGGTCAAAGTGCTTAAAAAGAACCTGGAGTAATTCCTTTATCCCTAAAACTATATGAAATTCATTTCCACTAAGTCACTAAAAACAGATCTAGCCTTTCGTATGAAGTGGAAAGAGGAAATTATTTGTTAGGGATCCACGTGAGATTATTGAGATATCTCCAGTCATCACTGCAGTGATAATCACTCCCTCAGAGCAAGAGATAAAGCCCTCCATGAGACAGGACCCAGTGGGTGGAGAAGAAAAAGAGAAGGGACAAAACAAGCAGTTTTCATTATAGCAATTTTTTTTTTTTTTTTTAAGAAAAGAGGATCTAATTCCTGAATCAGGCTCATTCTTTAGCATATTGGCAAGCTGGTAGTGGTATCCTGGGTTTGTCAGAACCAGATGAGTGAGAGAAGACTGTAAGAGAGAAGGATCAGCGTGAGGATTATGTGCACACAGGCATGCACTGTGGACACTGTGGGGTTATAGATTACCTGCACCCAGCCAGAAGACAGATGTCGGGTTAGTAGGAACATTGCATCAGTGCTCACAGACAGCCAAAACGTAGTGTTAGTACATTAAAGGAGTTGATGATGACACTTCAAATATTTAAGTTATTGTCATATAGAGATGTGAAGCATCATGCCGTGCTCCACTGTATTCAGGATAAATTAAGCACTGTTAAGAAAAGCAAGCTATTTAGAAATAATGATCATGATTAGCACAACAAAAAAGACAAAGCATAGGAAGGCTTCGTAGAACAAGAACCTGCAAAGGCAACACTATTTAGATATGCCAGGTAGCAGAGGTATAACACTCATAAATACAGGTTCCTTTGTCAGCCTTCCTTGGGGTCAGACAACAGCAGGACATTTAAGGTGGCTAAAAGCATCTTGAGCTGTCTTCATCTGAAGACTCACACAAGCACATGGCATTGGCGCTAGTGCTTGAGGCCCAGGCAGAGTTAAAGATCTCTCAGCAGTTCTTCTGTTTCCCTCTTTAAAAGTCTGGTTTGATTAGACCCAAAGTGCATCTTCTGTTCATTGCCTAGATTCTGAAAGAGGATTTGGTTTTATCAAATCGCAGACTAATGATTTCTAGCACATTAAAAAGGGGCATTTTTCCAAAGCTACTTCTCCATAGTCTGGGCGTTAAATAAGAATCTTCCTGGCATCCTGAAGGAAATGACATTCTATTTAAACATGTTACCTGCTGATCTACTAGAGAAGCAGGCCAGCAGTTTTGTTGTTTGGTTTGTGTATGCATGTCTGTGTGGTTGTTTCTTGGCTCCTGGGTAATGTTATCCATATTTTTCTGTTCGGAGAATCACTTTTCCCTACGCACTCACCAACCAACATGAAACCACCTAATTATATTTTCATAATCATGATTAAAAACCATCTAAATTATCCTGCTTGATGTACTCAAAGAGTTTGTTGATTGCTTTTTGATGTGTATTAGAGCTTTTTGCAGAGCCACATCAAATGGTTTGCTCCACAATGAAATAAAAAAAAAATCTTGTAATATACATATGCACATCTTTAAAAAAACATATATAATTTATATTCTGCTAATTAAGCTACATCAAAACCAAGTCTATCACCATGAAATAATTGTGTAAAAGCTACTCACCTATTACAAGAACATTAATTTCCACTTTACTTTTTTTTTTTCAAAATATCGATTTTATCTTATACAAGGCAATTCAGCATTTCAAAGCCTCAGAGTCTCAAAGTGTTTTTCCACATCCATGGAGACCTTAAACCTTGAATACACAATCAGGTTTTAGAATAGACAACTCATGTAAATAATATTTTCATGTAGAATGTTCTCCTTCTGCATAATGGATCACAAACATTTTAATTTGATCTTTGTGTTGCTTTCACATCCTAAATATGCCACACCAAATCTTGACACAAGTTCTGTCTACTGCAGTGACAGGGTTGGAGACGGATGAGGAGAAGGCAGTCTGCAGAGTTCAACCTTGCGTTTGAGGCTGATCAGTGGCCTGTTTTTCTAGAAGACCATCACAATGCAAGATGTAGTTTTGGTGATGGCCCGGTTAGTCCCGAGGACTGCATTGAGACAACATCGTGCAGAGGATCAAAATTTAGTGGATGCTGGTATTCCTCAAAGCAGTGAAGGACTTTATTAGTTCAGCCCAAGAGCGCATTGGAGTTAAGGTTTGCTCCATGGCTGTCCAGCACCGATCACAAAGTCAGCACTCATTAAATAATAAAAATAAAATACTCTAAGAAAACAATTAAATAATTCAAACTCTGCCTACTTGATATCAAATCTGTTGTCATATCACAATTCATGCCCAGTAAATCTGTAGGTGTATCTCATGAACGGAGTGTGCGTGCAACCACTAGTGCTTTACTGCAGCTTGGCGGCCAGCACTCCGAGGCAGGAGCACAGAGATTGGTCACACATGGACGAGTGTCCCCTCCACTGTGGCCTGCCTTCCTTTGTGTGGGGAGGGGTGTCACGGGGTGGGGGCTGTCTTTCCTCACCTGGAGACCCGTAATGCGCTGCCACTTAATCTGTAGTATCAGTGACAGCTACGGGGTATTCAAGTACAACTCCGTTCATCCATGTGTTTCCAGTTTGACTTCCAGTAAATGTTTAATGATCCTTTTCAATTACTGGACCAAACAGTATTTGACAAGAATGCACCTTGTCTAATACTAGCACTTAGACAGGAGTGCGTTTTTTAGATAGCACTTAGCATCCACAATGTTGTCATGATATTTGTGAATGTACTCTCAGGTTGATCTTAATGACCCCATTACAAAGGTCTTCTCATGCCTGTTTGTGTTACAGGCTTGCTTTCCTTGACTTTCCTGATAAAGGGCTGACAGGGTTCATCTGGGAACAGCCTTACACTCAGCATCCTGAGTTCAAGCCCTAAATGGACATCGGCTTTCCTGGCATGGCTGTAACTACCATTGGAGAAGCAGCCATCCCCATATGAGACCATGTGAAACCGAACCTTTGGCTTCTCCAGCTACACCTGATCTAACTTGTGGCCTGTATGTATCATGTTTCCCCCCACTGTGTGCCTCGTGCACCCATCAGCCTCTACGTGGGGGAATGGTTTGAAGCATGGCATGGTCCCACTCTGGCTGCTGCTCCTGGGCTTTGTGTCCATGGGAGCCAGGGCATGCTGTGGGAGAGGCTGTGTGCTACAGGGATGGCATGTGCCTGGGGGTGAGGACACAGCCCATGCAGAAGACACACAGCTATGTTAGTAAGACATGAAAGAATATTGCTATTCAAGTGACTTGGCCAAATACTTGGTAAGTGTGCAGTTAAAAAGCCGTTGTTGCACATGGCTACAGGGCTGTCGCTTCCTCTTTACCAGGCACCGGAACGTACTTTGTGTGGTTCTGAAGATAGAAAATGAAGCCCCACATCCTCTTCCTCTTAACTACCATCCCTGCAAAAATGTCCAACTACTTGACCTCTTTGCAGTAATGAACAAGCAAGGGATTATAGCAGACCCTTGAGGGGCTCTGGAGATGCTCTCAGAACATGCCCAGCATAACCTGACTAGACAAAGTTCCTTGCAAATCTCAGAAGGCTTCACTTTCTTTTGAAAGACTTCTGGAAAAGCAACCACCCCATTTCTGTCTTGCATCAGCCAAGGAGCTACAAGTAGAAAATCCACATTCAGATCCTGTCCTTGTTGGAAGGAATTCAAACACACTTCTAGTCATTAGACTACAGGTTTTCTGGGAACGCTTTGCCACTCCTCATGAAGCTGCACCACTGTGCAGAAAAATGGTTTGAATTCACCGAGAGAAGGAGAAAGTGAGAGTGAAAGCATGGCTCCCCAGGCTAATGATTAGGCAGCTTTTTCGGAAGTAGGAGGGGGTAGGCTCCAGCCATTCCTCCTGTTTTGTGCTTTAGCTCATGCCTGCTTCATATCATGTCCTCGTTCTTTCAGTTAAACTGGTACATTCTGGTATTTTGAACAAGAAATTATAGTCTGGTACCTACCTGCTGTGCATGCTCACGGTGTTCTGCCTGTGCAGTGATTTTATTCTGTGTATGCCAATGAAGGAAGCTGAGGTATATCATCTATTTCCATGCAGAAGGGACGGGGTCTGAGGCTGATCCAGTCACAAGGAAAACTCCTCTTTCTGTCAAGTTTCCCCGCCTGCCCTTTCACAGTGTCATCTTTTATTAAGATCACATTAGCGCTTCTGGAAAAAATGTATTTTATCAGGATCTCTCAAAAGAGGATGAGTCATACCATCTGATTTTATTTTGTTAAGTTCATTTTTGATTTGCTGGGTTTGGTTCAGATATGAACACATCTTGTCCAATTTATTTTTAATACAATACAGACGCTGGCACGGGCGCTGATCCTGGTTATACTAGTGTAAATTTGGGGACGTGCCAATGGAGCGCTGCCAAGGCCATATTAAAATTTCACTTTCAGCGTGGTTAGAACTGCTAGCTTCTCAGGAAGCAGCCTGCCGTGGTGGGATGAGCCGATGTGCCACTTCTCAATAGCTTTGCAATTCTCTCTTGGTTGGAGAATATCCCAGGTAACACAATTAAACCGAAGTCAGGCTGGGCCAAAAGGCTACTTTACATAGCCTGAAGCTGACTGGATCGCTAGTTCACATAAGCCTTGACTGACGGGGATAAGCTGATGGGATTTAATCAGTAAAGAGGGAAAAATGAAATAAACTTTGTACGGATGGTAAGAACCATGACTAGCCAATGCACTTATCACCTGGCTTTCTCCCAGAGTGCTACAATAAAACAAAGGAGAAATGAACAGCATCCAACCTGTCCAAACCGTATTCGCCCAGAATTAGCACACACCACAAACCCCATATCAGGAAAAGGCAAGTGGGTGCTGTCGCAGCCTTTCCCAGAAAACAAAAGATCTGTATAATTCTCCCAGTTTAAGTGTGTGCCCAACTTTCTGCCATAAATATTAAAAATGTAAATTACATTTATCCAAGGTTCATTGATATATCAGTGTTCTGCCATATTTTCAGATTTTGTAACTTCAAAAAAAAAAAAAAAAAAAAAAAGGGTCANTAGCTTGTCTTTCCTTAGAGCACAGAAAGGATCGTTTGTACTTTATATCCAGTGATATATCCAGTATTTTTTGTACTTCTTAGGTCTGAAGGCTACAGGCCACCTCTCAGTTAACTGAAGCTACAGCAGATGATACAGAACCCTTTTAATATGAAAGTCATGCTAAATCATGATAACGTGGCACGTAAAATTGACCCTGCCTCTCTGGAATGAATCATGACAAGCCTGGATTGCTGGGAATGGCAGCCTGCTGCGAACTTTGATTCCTCTGTAATTATTGATTGATGGGACTCTCCTGTCTTTGATCAGTTATCTTCCTACCCATTTGCATGTTTATTTGGATATTAAATATTGCCAGTACTCTAATTTGCAAGTTCTGTGGGTTAGTGATTTTCTCTGTATTATTTTGTTGTGGTATCTTGTACTCACTTAAGGGTCCTTAGAAACCTCTGCAAGTAAAAATAGTAAAGTGTGGGCTTGCAGTCTTTGTGGACCTAAAATGCCTTTTGAAGTTCACACCATTGAATATATGCAGTACTTTTGCCATCGTATCCTGATTATTTGTATTAAGGTTTGATTTTTTTCAAACATTTTGCAAATGTTTAATCCTTTCAACAAATAAAACTCCCCATTAAAATACACAGCACACTTTACTGCCAAGAGTAATAGTCTGGGCTGAAGCCAACACTGTGCATGAACAGGGTCTGCCAGGCCTCCAGGCTTTCTGCAGACCTTCTGGGACTGCCTTTGTGAGGGCCCCAAGCATAGCTCACAGAGCCCTGCAGCTCTGGCACGTGGAGACTGTTCCCAAATGGAAGACCCAAATTCTGGTCTAAACCTCACCCCTATTTAGTGAAAGCTGCAAGTTCTTTTTTCTGTGACAGTGCAAGACAAAGCTTTTCAAAAGACTGAATGGGGCAAATTGAATGCCCCATAGTGCTGCTGGGCTTGGGACTTTGAAGGGTGAGTAGGCATTACTGGGCGTTTGGGAGGGGGTCTTTTCCCAGTCAGAACCGTAGTGGGTACAGAAGGACCCTGGACTACAGTGCTTAAGGCAGCGAATAAAACCTAACCCAGGTAAGCTAAATGTGTCAGCTGAAGGCTCTCTGCTGCTGTGGCTGGACTGCTACTAGTATCCATCCTCGTGGGTTTAAGTATCTTTGCATTGTCCTCCCTATAACATAGGTCTGTATTATCCTTGGGAAATCATCCCCTTTGGCTCCAGGGTTTTGGCTCCGGTGCAGGTTCTCAGGAGGTCTGCGGGAGCTTTAGCCCTCTTTCTCCTGCTGCGTGAGCCCTGCTGGGCACAGTGTCCAGCCCCATGTCACCAGGCTGAGATGCATCCATGTGGAGATGGGGATGGCTCTGTCCAAGCACCATCTGCAGTGAGAAGGAGCCTCCTCTGCACTACAGCTCACTTCACTCCTTAAAAACCTTGCAAAACCTTAGCTTCTGTACGATATGTCTTTTTAGCCAGCTGTTCCTTCTTGCACTGGGTGCTGCTGAAGGCAGACAAGATTTAGATCTGGATACTGAAGTCCTGGTTTCCTCTCAGCACCACTGAATGTTTTACTTTGCCTCTGATCCCTGCTGGCAAGGTGATGGGGCAATTTGCTCCCTGGGGAAGAATGTTCCCTCGCATCTCCCAAGCCATTCCTGGTGAACTGTGTGAGAGGAGCACAATTTAAGTTTTATCATTCATCAACCTGGTTCTTACAGCCAGCCAGGTGCAGCACAGCCTCTCTGAAAAGGGCATCTCGTAGGTAGATAGTCAAAAAGATTTCTGAAGCTAGCTGATGACTCTGAAATAGAAACAAGATAATATTTCCTTTCTCATCCTCTGTGGTCTGTGGGGAGGGAATAGAGACAGCCACCACTCATTTAGCAAGAGCAATTCAATTTTTAAGAAATGGGAAGAGACACTAAAAAGCACTCTACGACTTGGGGTCATTTAAGCAGATAGTGCTGAAGCAAAACCTGTGATTAAGAGCAGCAATTATTTTCATATACATTAGTACATAGTATTCAAATTCATTGCAACTGGAAAATAATGTATCTATCACATTCATTTTCTATTCATTTTCTTTTAAATAAGCCCTACAAATGTTCTAAAGAGTGTGAAACATAATTGCTAGCATGGCTACCTTATCTGCAGCCAAACAAGCATTTTTTATTAGGCCTCATTTTATAAATGGAATGTGGCTTGCAAGTTTGAATTCAATCCTTCTGTGCTCAGCACTAAGCCATATATTGGAGAGGTACAGAATTTAAATGTTGCCAAGATACCTTTGCAACCAGAAGGGCAAGAGAAAGTTCACTTCTGCAAAGTGAAGGCTTAGATTCTGGAGAGTAGAGCCAAATCTGTGGAGAAAATCCTAAAATTGCAAATACTGTGGATTTAGATTGATCCTAATAATGGATTTTATTATTTAGATGTAATAAAAATTCAAATGATGTGAAAAATAGTAAAACCTCTAGTTTAGTGAGAGAGATTGAAGTGTTTTTAGGCTATGCTATATGAATGCCAATATAGTCAACAGTTTTGATAGCTATTCATCCAGCATTTGCAGAAAGACATTAACAATATATCACACTTCACTGCCAGCTGCAAACACATAATGTCATTCACAAATTATGTATTTAGGTTTTGGGAACGCGAGACATTTTGTATAATGCTGACAGCAAAACTCTGTGTCCAGAGATATTGAACAGAGAGTCTCTGGCCGTGTCCTGATCTCTTTGATACTCCTGTTGACTTCAAAAGCACGAACAGTATGCAAAGGGTTTAACGCTTCCATCCGCAGACTGCTATCCAATTTGCTGTGTTTTCTGTCAGTTGCATGCCTGTGTTTTCACTTAGTAAACTACAGCAATTAAGTTCCTGCCCTTTCCATTCACTGCTGTCTGTTGGACAGGCTCTGAAGGAACCTGTCTGGGACCGGCTTTAAACACGGCATCAGTTTTGTCAAAATATCCTTTTTTTTTTCTTTTTTTTTTTGTCATCATGCCTCATTATTGACCTCTCCAGCAATGAAGGGACTCTACGCAACCAAGCTATTGGAGCTAACGAAGATGGTGAGCACTTCCTCCCTTCTAGGGCTACTTATGAGCACTGGAGCTCAGAGCTGCTGTCTTACTCGCACTTCATAAAACTGCCAGAAGGGAAATACCTTCCCTGTCAGAATGGCTATGTGAGTGGATGAATTAGGATGAATAGGCATTCTAAATGAGTTTTCCAAATTGGTTATAGCAGAGGAAGCATTATAACATGCCTGTGTCCCCACAATGCCACCCTAGCATAGGAAGGAAAGATGGAAAAGAGCAAAGACTGGACACAGATGTCTTTATGCAAATAGGTAATTTGTACAAGAGAGATAACAAACTAGAAGAATCTGAAAATCTCTTCATCAAAGAGCTAATCCCCAACGTGACAACCCTATGGGATGGGATGCTTTAATAAGGACGAGGTTATATCTACACCAAAAAACAGAACATGGTGCAGAGATTTGTGAGCTATCAAAAACCTGAATAAGCAAGTCCATGGGGCACAGTGCAATGTTGTGGGGAGTAACCTGCTCCAGTCCGAGCCTGGGATATCCTGCATTGATACTGCACTGCACCTGAGTCATATAAAGATCTGCCTTGTAAGGAGCCAGCTTTGGAGTCTGATCACATTGCTCCAATGTACTTCGAGTGTTTTTTGTGGGCAATATCTGCTGGAGAGAGAGAGACCCAAGTGATTTTGATTCTGTTCCAAGCTCTGGTGACTGTCTACAATGTAACATTTAACACACATCTTTTCAGTTCTTTGTTTTCTTATATAAAATGGGGATAAAAGAACAATCATATCCCTTTGTAAAACATATCTGAGGTTTTAAATAAATACTGTGTGAACTGGTATTTGAATCATTCTTTGATTATTAATTAATTCTTGATAAAGATTCCAAGCAAGGACTTTAATTAATAGAGAGAAGAAATAAATAATCCAATTGTGAGGGTTGAAATAAATCAGTTTTAGCAAGACTCCATAGTCTATCCATTTTTAGGAGATGATACTAAACTGCACGCTAGTCTGTTTCAGAGAGAGTGGTAGAACTCTGCAGGAGAACTTATCTTTAAAAGGCAAGAACAGACCTCACAAATGAGGTCTTAATATTTTCTTCATTGCAGCAAGGTCAGATGCAGCTGCATTTTCAAAACCCAGGTGTTCTGCAGTTCAGACAGTGGGTGCTCAGGCAGATCTCTGCATGCTGCTCTGGCTAGGAGTTTTCAACAGTTATCTTAAATGCTGATCCCTTCTAAAAATATGACCATATAATTACATGCTCAGATACTAAGAATTGTGACGATGGTGACTGGAGGCACGAATACTGGTTCCCTGCTGGACACTTGGAAATTAGCAGTCCTTCCCTTTACTTCTCCACGGGATTGCTGCAAACATTGGCCTGTCGTTACAGATGGCTTCCTTACTCTCTGCCTAGCAGCGACAGAAAAATGATGCACCCAATTACTAGTGCCACTTAAAAAAAAAACACTGCGCAGTTCATTAGTTTGAATGGGCGTGCAGTTCTGACCTAGCTTGTCATTTACATATTATAATGAGCCATTCACATATGCTAATTACATGCCTGAGCCTAGCCTTGGCACTTCTGAAAGATGCTGGATGACACTCCATAGATGCTGACAAGTCTTGGCTGTGCTCTGGATGCCAGCTCCTGCTTCAAGGCCTGACTGGATCCAAATGTGGCACCAGGAGAAGCCAGCGTTTTTCTCTGTGGAAGGACTGCCGAGTCAGGAGCAACCCAAAGCAACCGCAGGGAGAGGCTTTTTGAGGTAAAGCATGTGAGAGTGGGCAAAAGGAGATTTCTGGGGACCAGTCATTAAGGGCAACCCTCTGTGATTTGCAGGACAAGACAATAAAAATGAATGAAGACCTGCAGATCTTTCCTAAACATAGCAACATCTAGTACATTCAGCAGGAAGATACAAGGAGACAAAAAGGCAAAGTGCCAGACCCCTGGCATGGTGACTGAAGATCTTCATCACAGATCTTGAAAGTGGCATCGGTAAGAAAAAAAACAAGATGAAGGTGAATTTCTCTCACCCCACAGTTCTGAAAATGTTTTGAACTTGACTTACTTGCCTTGGAGTCCAGTTTCATCTACATTTGCTGCAGGAGGGACACAGATTCTCCCTGCCTCCTACCACAGAGACACAGAGAAACAGCCGGCTGCCCTGTCTGTTTCTCACATCCTGAGGGAGGGCAGGGGAAAGGATGCTCTTGCCTCGAGTGTGCTGGAGTGCCTTGGCTGCCTTCTTCCAGGATGAAGGAGTTGCTTCCAGTCCCCTGATTTTCTATTTCTCTATGGCTGCCTCTTTTCTTCAGCAGGCCGTCCCCATTGGTGGTGCTCCTGAGGAGGTCGTTTACATATTGGATTTGACCAGAGTTCTCCATTGTTCCTCCCTGGAGTACATTCACCACACCACATAGCATCACTGCTATTAGGAAACACGGTTTAGGAAGCATGAGAACAAATGCCTTCACCTCAACAGAAACATTGCTGTTGTTTCCCTTCCCTTCCCTTCCCTTCCCTTCCCTTCCCTTCTTTGCTGCCAGGTGAGTGGAGCAAGGTGGTGTCGCCTGCCATTCTCACACTTTTGGGGAGCTGTTCCCTTCTTTTGCAGGCTGAAAACATTGGGCATGGTAACAGATTTCTCCTGCTTCATGCTTATAGTCCTCTTCCATTGATAGTCTTTGCTGTCGTTATACCTCTCTGGGTAAAAAGCGTGGAGGGTGCCTGGTTGCATACACAAATCCAAAGCAACCTCTGCAATACCCACCTGTCTAGCCACACTCTCCCCTCCTGTGTAATAGGTGGGCAACGAGGAACTGACTGGAAGTGGTACTTCTTGTGTGTCCAGTGCTGCAGCTGTAGGATATTACCTTCCCAGAAGCTTGCACCCCTTCCCAGCCTACCTCTTGTACAAAGAGGAAAGCCACACTCAGCATCCACAAACCTCTGTGCTCAGAAATCTTGTGCCAGGAATTGTTAATCATGGAACTGGCGTTAAAATCACAGGGTATGAAAAACAGCACATTCTTTGTGCCTTCTGGTTCTGGAGCCACCAGGAGTCAGGGTTTCTGGGGTTTCTCCTACAAGTGTTAGACTTTGCTGGAGAGGAGGAAGGCAGAGAGTAAGGGAGCAGTCACATGAATCTTCTGACTTCAGGGGCTGGGGCTGCAAGAAAACAGACAACAAGTGTTGTGGAGTTGATAAAGTATGTCAGTCAATGTTGCCCGTTTTTGTCTATGGGCAGAATAAAACAGGCAAGTGAGGGTTAAGCCTAACTGAAGCTTTCACTTCTTTCTGTTGAATGTGTTTTTTCTAATTCCTTCTGGTCCCTGGCTCCATTCTGTTACACACAACCACCAGAAAAACATGCTCCCTGGGTGTTTTCATACTTACCTCCACATTTGCCCATCCTGAGATGTCGCTGCCCACTACCAGAGACGATGGACGTTGTTAAGTGACTCTGCACAGGTTTCACTGCAGCCCAAGTATCCTGTTTTTCAAACAAACTTCTATCAAGTAGAAGTGATTAGCCAAATTAATGTGAAGTTAATGTCCCAAAGCAGGACAATTTGTTCTCAGAACTTCACGCGACATTTAGCTAACAGCTTAAAGAAAGGGTTCAATTTGATAAAGCGATCAGAAGGAGCCACAGCAATGAGCTCGGCTGTGCAGGGCTTGGTATATTTTTTTCATGACCATAAATTAAAGAATAAGTATCAAATAATGTATTTAGTCAGGCAAGCATAAGCAAAAAAAAATGTGATTTGGGAAGTTTCTTGCTGTTTCCATGGTGTATCTTGGGAACAGTAGCTCAGAGGGCTTCAGCAGAGAGTAGTGCTTGGGAAGCAGGAGGAGGGTGGGCTTGGGAAGACCCAAATTCCTAACTTGAGGTGGAGGTCCTTGTTACAAGTGAACCCCCTTGGCATGTGAACATGACAGTCTTTAGTGGAATAGCTCACCGCGCAATAGCCTTTCGCTCGTGGAAGCTTAAGCCCGTATCATGTCTGGAGCAATAAAAGAAGGCAGTCTGTCATAGGACAATGGAAGTCAGCTGTTTCTGAAAAGACAGACCTCTCTGAAGAGCCTATCCTAAGAGGATGCTAAACGGTTGTTAGTGATCTTTCCCACCGAATAAATCCAGAGGGACCCAAGACTGGGGTGGCAGTCCTTTTGCAGGTGCAGTGCCTGAGCTGTCTGGGGAGGCACACACAACACCTGCTCAGGCACTACCTGACTAGAGTTGAACCACTGCAATTAGTCCCTCATTTTAATGAGTAACGGAGTCAGTCACATCTTTTTTTAAATCACCCCCTTGTGATTTTATCCTTTGAAGTGCTGTTAATCCTCCACTACCAGCAGGATCAGTGAGGAAGCGGCTCACAGCAGTGCTCAGGTGTGCCGGGCACCTCAAAAGATAAGACCAGATCTATATGGCTTCTTGCTGGTAGTTTTCAGGGTCTACTTTGGCCTCAAGCATAACCCTCCCAAAGAGAGCATTCCCCCATCTGCCAGTGGGGTAGGCGGCTCCTGTGACACAGCCAATGGACTGGTCTGACTGCGATGGCTCAAAGTGGTGGCATGGCTGTTCCAGAGGGATGGCTCGCAGATGGCTTACATTAACCCATAGAGATCTCCTCTCATTTAAGCATGTGTGTTCTTTGCAAGGATAGCTCCACGCCCTTCAAACCCAGGCTCCACACTTGCCCTGCATTCCTAGGACTCATCCCATAGCTGTGAATCGCTCTGCATTCACCTCAGCTAATGCAGATAAAGTGCAAAAATGCTTTCAGTAAGGTAAATGTTCAGAGGATGAATATCTGTCTGTCGAGCGGAGCAATTCTGCTTGCACTTCAGTATTAAAGAAATCCTACAAATTAACATTCCATCAGCTACAAATCCGTCAACTTTGTGGGAAGCTTTTAAGAACATATTCCGTGGTCAGAAGATTGCATATTGGGCTAGAACCAAAAGTGATTAAATGTTGAAATTAGAAGCCAATAAAATAAGCTGGGATCCCTAGAAAATCAGTGCACAGCTTATTGTAAATTTGATTATGAATTTTTTAGGCACTGAGTAGACAAAATTACGGTTAATCACATGTAAATTGAGATACTGGAACTAATCCACTGAAATTAGTGGGATTTCTGCCATTGATTTCCACAAGAGCAGGATCAGTCCTGCTCTGATCAAGGAAGAGGAGGTGGAAAATTAATGTCTTCAAGAAGAAAGACTTAGGCCAGGTCTCACTATCAAAATGATGGATGGCTCAATAAGTAACCAGCTCTCAGCTCTTTTGCTCTGCCCCAAAAAAGCATCGTTAGCTGAAATTCTCTGCCAAGCTCAAGTGTCACTTCTGGTAAAAAAAAAAAGTTAAATTTTGTTAGCATGATGTATTAATATCAAAGGTCAAAATTGGAAACTCATTTACCGGGTACATGATGATGAAATGTTTGGTAACTGGCACAAGGAGCAGAAACCAGTCTCTAATGGTAGAAGGGCTGCATTGGCTGGAAGTGCTGCTGTGAAGTGCTCTGGTCTTGTCTGCCTGCCACGGTCAGATGGCACAGGTAGCCTGCAGTGACTTTGCAGCCTGAGGTCAGGTAATGGTTGTTACTGCAGGCATAAGTTTCTTAACAAGAGATAATATATTTGGGTAATTTAGGGGCAGAACAACAGAGTTAAGAATAAAAATCTGCTCCATTTCAGAATGAAACAACTGCAAGCTAAAGAAAGGATTTTGAGTACCCAGAGTTGAGTCTCAAAATGCATTTACTTACTGTAGCATTGGGAATAAGTAGGCACAGTTTATGAATTAATTATTGATGGTGCTGTAACCCCCTCCATGGCAGACTAGAATGCGTGAACGGCCTTTGCACTTTTAAGGTACAACCCTCCAATATTGATTGCTATTTTCTGTGCTGTTTAACCTTGCGGATAAATCATTATCAGCTCACATTTATGGAGAAAGAGATTCCCTAATTCTTCTTTCCCCCTTCCCTGGACTCAGTACGGCAACCACGAGCAGATTGAGAAGGGAAGTTAATAATGACTTTAAGCCGCATTTGCACCATGTTCTCAGGCTACTGGAGTTCCCCGGCAAATTTTCATCTTGAGGACAATGACATCCATAGGCCATGGCTTACCAGCTAGACTGCTCCTTCTGTTTTCTCCTGTTGCATATGCCAAAGCCTAGTGGAAATGTCTTTCCCCTGCCTGAGAAATTCCTTACATAAGGTAAATTCCCTGGAGGCCCTTTATGCATGATTTACAGCATCATTATACTATCACACAGCCATAAAACCCATAAAGTCCCAAACACTGAAAGCAAGACTCACACATGCTCACCCTTCTCTCTAACTACTCCCGTATCTCTCAAATACACGTGGCACCCACTGCCTCTCCCCACCTCCACGACCCAGTGCGGACGTGCCTCTGGTTGTGTCCAAGCTCCGTGGCTCCTCCCACATTGTATGAGACCTGAATGTTTGCTCTTGTCAGTAGGTAAGCCCCTGCACGGTCTCAGCTGTCAAAAATGAAGGAGCCTGGATAGTCTAGGCAAATGTGAATTAAAGGTGCGTGCTCAGGTACTGTGTTATGACAAACACATTTCCATCCATTATTTCCAGCTACCCAACAAGAAATCATTTTGATATCAGTGGCTAATTCTATGTACTCACTCATTTGAATATAATGACTTTGGTTCCTTCTAAAGACTTAAAATTCCTCTGGGCAAATCGGATTTTTTTTTTTTTTTAATCTTTGCGAATTGAAAAATTTAGTAGCCATGGTTGATTTCCCATTTTGATGGGTACATTGCTCTTTTAGCTATCTCTCAGGCAGAGTATATCACCTGAAGTGTGAAGTTCTATAAGCACAAATTATGCCTGATACTGAGATGCCTTCTTTTTTTCCCCTAATTAGTGAAGTTAATTTGATTTAAATGGCAGTTCTGCTGAGGTACTTGTACTTATTCCACTCTGATTTCATGAACATTCTAAAAATGTTTTCAAAATATTAAATGAAGCTGTATGTTTTCTGTGGTCAAGCAAAAAAAAAAAAAAAAGCACAAATTATGATTTGAGTGTGTTATTCCCAAACATTTTGAGAATGCTTGCTTTGCTTTATTCACAGGCTTCGATTTTCTAGGACTGGTTACTGCTCATATGTGGCAGAAAATTGCAAGTCTCAGCTACCAAGACCCAGGAAAAACATACACCTCTTTATGAGAAAGACATTATCCTAAGATGGTCTTTTTCAAACTGGTGTGTTTGCAGACTCCTGTGGGTCCCAACACTGCTACTATGGGGACCACAAAAGGTAAGCACGAGCTGCATGCCCACTGCCAGTAGTTTCTCATCTGCTGTGCAGAGATCCATGTCTCCAGCGATAAATCCTTAAGGGTCTGCAAATTGAAAAATGTTGAAAACCACTGCCCTAGGAATTGTGCTCCTACCTTGGAGCTATCTTGCTAATTGGGCAGAGCTGACAAGCAGGTCCAATATGGTGAAGAGAGATCCCCAGATTATTAACAACACGATGGCATCTGGAAGTTCTGTAGAGCAATAGAGGCACAACACTAATCAAGGACTTATTCAGCCTCTTCTATAGCCCATCTGTTAAACATTTAGCATATTATATATAGTGCCCTCAGCAACTGACTTTGATGTATGTTCAACTGTGAAACATCTTTTGTAACTAACATAAAGGAATTATTGTTTATTATCTGCTAGGTCCTTATAATGGAATCTCTGCTAAAGCCACCAAAATAAATGATCTATGTTTTCAATATCTATGAAATATTGATATCAGATGGAGTTACTCTGCTATCTAAAGCCCACTAGGTCACTGAGTCTTTTTTTTCTGGATTTCACTAGGATTCTAATCATGGCCAAACTGCATAAGACAAAGGAGATGTGTGAAGGTACTCAGACTGTAGGTGGAAAATAGGAAGTGGTGTGGTGCAAACAAAGCTACAGTTCTATCAGTTATGAAGTGATATATTGTAAGTATTAGAATACGATTTATGGTAAAGAATTGAAGCAGTTTCTTTTTTGTTCTTTCTCATTACTTGATGCAGCACAAGCAAAGGGTAAAAGATGTGTCCTGGACAAGTTCCAGGTGGGGAAATTACATTTTCTCTGACCCTAAGTTCACCCTACAGTGCCAAAAAGAGGAAAAAAAAAAAAAAAAAAAANTTTTTTTTTCTGTAATTATTAAGTAGTGGGTATATCAGATGGCTTTTTTTAGTTTGGGGGAAAAAAAAAAAAAAAACAGATTATTGTTTGCAGAGCTTCTTTATTAGGTTATTGTGTTTTCATTCTCTAGAATGAAAAGCATACCATAAATATAAAATAACTGTTTGGAGGAAGCCTTTATTTGTTTCTGAGCTAGTCTACATCTTCAGTAAGTGATATTAGAGTAATGCAATCTCCTTCTCTGCAAATTTGTTTTCAATGTTTGACTTGGAGAGGAAAGAATCCTTTCCCCCATTCTTCTGCAAACAAAACTTCCATTTAATTCATGGGGGGCTTGTCTGTGTTAAGAGCATGTGCAGGTCGGTCAGGATTTCAGCGTTTTTAGCCTTATGGCTGCCATTGCCTTCTCAAGGGCAGTTGCCAGAGCAGCTGTCAAGTTGCCACCAGGAAGCAGGCAGGAGAACATCTCCTTTTTGTGGGACACCTCTGCAAGACCTCGCAAAGTGTTTTGCTGTTCCAGGAGCTGCTCAAGCATGTAATGTGCTGAGCTCCACGAGCTGGAAACACCCATGTGAGGTGATGTTTCAGCAAGCAGCCTTCCTCTTGTAGCTGGGTCGGGACATTTTTTCCTCGATCTTGTGACAGGAAGGCTGAATTGTTGCCATCTCTCGTGGCATTCCCCATGATCTCTGTAAGTGCTTTTATTGCGATGTTGGGAACGTGAGGAGCAGGTTCCACGTGGGCTCAAGCCCCTGCCTGTGCCACCAGACCACGTGCCCGTGCTGAGAGGACATGCGAGGCTGGGGAGGAGCACACAGCCCCTGCATTGCACTGGGTGCTCTCCGGGACAAAGCCGAAGTCACATTAACAGATCACCATCTTTCTTCCCTGGCTATGCAATCCAACAGCTTTCTTCATATGGATAAAAAAGAATAAATGATGCAATCACTGCTTAATTTTCTTCTTGGTGTGTTTTTAGTGTTTGCAGTTAGAGTGGGGCAGCTCTGCCCTCGAAAAAACCACTGGGATACTGTCATTTTTAAGGTGGACTATGCTGAGTACTTACTTTCATTTAGAGATAATAGACTCTAAAATTGCCCAGTTTTGATTTACAGACATAAATTAGTAATAAAAGTCTCTAATGACTTTAAACATTTGGCGTTGATAATTAAATTGTAAAGGGGGCCATAAACGGATGGGAAGAAGAGAATATGTTCCTGTTAATATTTATTATACACATTACCGACTTGACTTAAATATTTGAAGAAGATGGGGGATCCTTTGCAGGAGGCAAGGAACAATGCCACACTGAGCAACAGGCCCTGCCCTGTAGAGCCCACAGTCCTGAGAAAGACACAAAGCATGCTAAGAGATAAAGACTCTTGCCCAGGATCACTCTTAGTACTTACCAAGTATCCTGCTTCCAGGTCCATGACCCTGCCCACCGCACAGCAGTCGCTGCACAGGACATGAAGAACAGGAATTATAAAAGTCAAGTTCTCACAACACTAAATACAGAAATGCTTTGGCTTGTAGTCACAACAGGTCCACTGTGGAAAAAGGAGTGTTTTTTTTTTTTTTTCCTAGGCAACCACTTCAGTAATATGTGAGAGGTAGCTTAGATGCTGTGTATTCCAGAGAAGTGCAACGAAGTTTGACGAAATCAGGATCTTCGAAGAGGATTGTGTAGATATTTTCTTGTTTTCAGTGTAAAATAGCAGTTACGTAGCTACAATTAGTCTTAAAATCCTGAAATATGTAATTAATACAATAATAATCACGATAAAGTCCTGATCCTTTTATGTATTTAATATAAAACTTAGAAAATACATGGTATGTACATTAAGGTTTTCTCTGTAACTATAAAAGTTAAAATCTTTCTTTTTCATGAAAATCGAGACCTTACTGTAATCACTTGGCCCTGGCATGGACGGATTTCAGAAATTACCACATATTGTAAGACTCACTATGAAGAGCAAGAACTAATAATTGAGATGGGGAGAGTTAAAGTAACGTTTAAGCCTTTACTGGACACCATCAGCCCCTGTAATGCAAATTTTCTTACTTCATGACAATCCTTTTTGTTATGAAATTACACCCAATTTAAAATATATTTCTCTTTTCAATATTGTATTTCTAGTATCACCCTTTAGCAGGAGTATCTTTGTATACATTTTTCTGGCATCTGTTACTTCCCTGTTAATGTTTTTGCAGATGTGACATGACTGTTTTTATCCTCAGTGAAGAAATTCTGTGCATCTTCCGTGTACAAAACCTCAACATTTAAAACTTGTACAATATTGTCTAAAAAGACATACTCAGTTTCTTCCCTATCATACTTCTTTGCTTTCCAAAAAGGGAGAACAAAAGTTTTTGCGAAGTAGGAATAAAACAAGAACTAAGTTTGTTTTTAAAACATCCTGGACTGAGTGGCAAAATCAGGTTGTTTGCCAGCCAAGAAATTTTTCACATAGTCATGCACACATTTAAAAAAAAAAAAAAAAAAAAAGAACAAAGCAAAAAAATGTGTGTAAACTCGTCTGGCTTTTCCTGACCTTGAAGATTCATAAATGAATATTAATCCCAAAGTTCAAGAACATTGCAATAGAGATGTACTGACAGTGCTGACATTTCTGAGAGAAACTTGCAAAGATCAGTATCATAGATTTTGATGAGGGGAAGCATTCTGCAAGGTGATGATATTGGCTTATAAACATCATCTCCATGGGCAGGGGCAAACCAAGAACAGGAATCGGTTACAGCATGCCTTAAAGCTCAGCAAGTTTTTGAAGTGTTGTATTCATGTATCTGCTCATCTGAAATAAAGCAAAAAAAAAAAAAAAAAAAAATCACTGCAATTGATTTTTACCCTGGCATAAAAACATTTTATATTTTTGTTTTGCATTGCTCTAGATGCTGTCCAGTGGTTGAGTACTAAATGGAAAAAAGATAAAGTCATTCACTCAGAAACTTCAAAAGTGAATGATACAATGCTTATGATAACCAGCTAAGTCTTACACAAAGTACTTCTGCTTACTTTCATAGGATTGATAACAAGACTAGACAATATTATCCAGTTCACTAATTAAATTAACAAGACGAATAGGTATACATTAATAATACATAATTCAGATGCTTTTCCTTCCATCATGAACAGATTTTATGAGATTTTAAGTATTTCTTATGGTGGATTCTCAGTATGAAATATAACTCCTAGGACCCTAGGCTCCAATTTTCCACCCAAGTTTCTCCAGTTCTTGCTGATGTCAATCACAATTCCCATGGCTGCTACTAGTTAAATAACATGATATACAATACCCCATAGTAAAGAGGTAGATTGCTGGAATTATCTCCGGTGTGTAAATATGTCTTAATATGTGAATACTCTCTTTCCTGCTGGAGGTATCAGAATACCATGCATGACCACCCTGCCTGGCGCAGACTGCATGTCCAGTAACTTGTGGCTGACAAAGCCGAATAGGAGATGCTTAGGGAAACAGTGTAAGAAAGTTGGAAAGAATCAAATGACCTTTGCACTGGGATATACTTTTAAACTCTGGTTTGGTGGTCCAGTTACTTGGTTGCTTATGGCCCATACTGCTTCCTGCAAAGTCAGAAGAATGAAGACGGGATGAGCTGAAGTTGCGTCTACACTAGTGCGTTGGTTCGGAGTAATATACAGATTTTTACAAGAGTTTACAATTGTCCTCTTTCACTGTGCATTGGTGTGGTTCAGTGAGTGCCTTTTGTGCATGTGAGTAAGATTTCTTTGACAGGAGGAACTCTCCTCTTGTTTTGTGCTGGATGCACTCAAAAGCCAGATGAAGTCATAAGGATACAAATAACTAACGGGTGCTTTGAATGGCTTTGAAACACATGCATAGTAGGGATGTTCAACCCAGAGGACCAGGTTGAATCTCACTTGAAATAAAATCCTGCAATTGCATATAGTGTAAATGTAGAAGCTTCAGTACCAACCTTTCTGGCTATGTCTGAGAGGACAAAGCCACAGCTCTTTCTTGGACTACAGAGCTGCAAGCCTGTCTATTTCCACTCTCTTTCTGTAATGCTTTAGCACAAGGAACTCCATAAAACCTGTGACTGATGGGAATTCATGAACTTTGGCTTCACTTGAGTTTACCACAATGTAAGAAGGACATAACACTATTAGAGAGCATCCAAAGGAGGGCTACGAAGATGAAGGATCTAGAAGGCAAGTTGTGTGAGGAGCAGTTGAGGTCCCTGGGTTTGTTCAGCCCAGAGCAAGGAGGCTGAGGGGAGGCCTCACGGCAGCCTACAGCTTCCTCCCAGGGGAGCGGAGGGGCAGGCGCTGATCTCTGCTCTCTGGGGACAGCGACAGGACCCGAGGGAACGGCACGGAGCTGCGTCAGGGGAGGGTCAGGCTGGGGGTTAGGGAAAAGTTCTGCACCAGGGGGTGGTGGGCATGGAACAGGCTCCCCAGGGCAGTGGGCACAGCCCCAAGCTGCCAGAGCTCAAGGAGCGTTTGGTCACCGCTCTCAGACACAGAGTTTGGATTCTGAAGGAGTCCAGGAGTTGGACTCAATCCTTGCGGGTCCGTTCTATCTCAGGATATTGAATGATTCTATGATTCTATGATTTATGTAGCAGCAGTTAATATTAAACAATATTACCCATATATCCATCTCTCAGACATAATTTTAGACGCTGTTGTCTTCTTGCTCACCAAAACCCAAAATTTAGTAAGGAATTTTAAAACAAAAAAATAGAGGGATAAAGCTCTCTTTTTCTATCAAACTCCTCTACATGGTTCACCAATTAGTTTCTTTGCCACTGAGTTTACTGGAATTCTGGATACTTTCAGCAGTATTGATGAGTTGCCTAATAAAATTACATAAAATAGTATTTCAATAGCAAGAGTGATGGGTTGCAGGTAAAACCTAAACGTGCTTCAGAGAGGAAGAAAAAGAAAATCACAGTAAAAAAGAGACTGCTTAGTTACAGAGTGGCTGCAGAATCCCCCTTCCATGCTGCAGAGCCACATCCTGGACCTCCACATCAGAATCCCCCTGTGTGGCATCTGGCATGTGTGAGAGGGTGTATGCACAGCCACACTGGCACGTAACCATCTAGAAACTAGCTGATAATGCAGGATGTATTGTAAGCTACTGTTGCTCTGAGCAGCAATAACTAGCTGCCTGGCTTAGGGAATTGTAGGGCACCAATCACTGTAGAATCTAAGTGCCAATAATGCTTAACATTTATTTTACACTTTACAGAGTTAAAGTGCTGTACGAACATTAGCTAATTAATTATTGCATCTCCCTTGTGAGGTGGGTTGGTTGGTAAGTATTAATCCCATGTTACAGATAGGAAAACTGAGATGCAGTGTTTTCCCCTTTTATTTTCCTGCTGCATTCTGTAAAGCTCCAGACACTCTCTAGAGGAGTTTGCTGCAAGTTACTCAAGCTGGGGGCCTAGGCAGTGTTACAAAATTGGGCTTCTGTTTCTCTGTCTCCTGCTCATTCCTCCACACACACCATCCACAGCCTGTCTCTGCATAGTAAGGAGAGTGTTATGTGGCAGCAGTCACATGAAAACAGCAAACAAACCAGACCTGAAGCAACAAACACAGTGCTCTGAAAGATCTGCTTTGTTCAGAGATCTTGACAACTTGTCTAGGTGCTCTGCTACACATACTATAGGTTTGTCGTAGAGCACAAAAAACAAGGTAGATACGCAGTGGCTTTTGAATAAGCATCCAGAGGCAGCTGGAGAGTATTGTAAGAAACAGGAGCTGTGCTTCTTGGTTGACCTGCTGCTCGGAAAGCCCAGAGCCATGATGGCACTGAGGTGCCTGAAAACTCGCTACTAATTCTGAGTTTTCCAGAGTATCATACTTTCGGCACATAAATCACTCTAAGTGGCCCTGAAGGCCAAACACTAACTTTGTTGCTCAAATCCAGGTTTTAGCAGAGGCTGAGTTTCTATTGGGCTTCTATTTGGGGGCAACAGCTCTCAGGGTCTTGCTAGCGTTTGGAGATGAGGCCCCTTGTTTCCTCTGTGCATTGCATTTGTAAGCCAAGAATGTTCACAGGCGTCTGAAAACATGACATCATTGGTATAAGTCAAAAGGTTTTGGAGTTTACAAAGCCACCAGACTTCTTCAACAGTAAACTTTATGTCTTTCATAAGCTACTGCCTTCTCCTTTCAGTCTGCTCGTGCATTCATTTTAATTTTCTGAGCTCATATTTCTGAGTTCTGAGTGTTTTTTATGAAGTAAAAGCCTTCAGTCTGAACCCTGCAGGAGGGACTGGGATGTCTTCTATATATTATTGCAATTACAGCTCAGAACAATAAGGTACGACTCATACACCAAGCACTCACTAAATCATTATATTTTCTAATAATGTAAGGGTTCTGAAACAAGGTGGCTATAGGTGGTTCACCCCCAATATTGCTCTGTCACTGATGAGAATGATCCAAATGTCAAGTGTACATGATGAAGCATACATTAGTATTTTAATGAAAAGAGTCTAAAATATTGAATGTTGGAAGACTGTGAATGGTACTTCCATGAATAATTTCTTACTTGTAGGGCTCTGACCTCTGAGTTAAGTATTTCTGAAGAGAAAATAATCTGACTATAGACAGTAAATGGAGAATCACTCTATTTTGAACTGTACAAATTATGTTTGGAATTGGGAAAAGGCCAGTCCCAAGTATTTCCTGATTATAAGTCAGGTCCCCAAATCATCTGATGAGTACTGGGTTATTATTTGCTAGTCGCCTTTGGTAACCTCAAGATAGCCTTTCCTTTGCAGTTGTTTGTACTGGAAGCATAATCTAGCTTTTTTTTTTCATTCTTAGCTAAGAATTGATCTAATCACATGCCTCTAACAGCTGATGCCTAGAGAAACCTCCAGGATTCACACACCCGGCAATTTTAAAATGTGATCCATAAAGCTAATTGCAATTCTTCATGTAAGTAGAACTAATTACATGTATGCACTTGACCTTTAAACACCAGTTCTGTTTTCTCTCGGAGACTTTTGTATTTTTAATTTCTTCACCTCTCTGTTTATTGTTCTTAATCAAATTGTGCCCTCAAGTCATTAAGAATTCAAATTAAGTTTTCAAGCTTTTCTTTAAGTATTTGATGGGGAGAAGAGGGTTAACGCAAACATTTTCATGGCAATATTTTACAATTTTAATGAATAGTTTGACTGATTTAAACATTTCTCTGAAGTGCTTACAATACAAATACTGCTGTATTATGCTAGTAGAAAAGGTCCAATGATGAGTATTTTCATATAAAATTATTATAGAAAGTGCAACAGCAAGGTGTCTTCTTTAATTAAGTAAGGTGTAAATCAAAAATACATAATGATTGAAAAAAAATCACCTCAAATAAGATAATGTGTAATCAGTAGCATAAGCAATATTATATAAAAAAATTATATTTAACTTTTTGTTCTGGCAGCAGCCTTTGGAAAACCACTTCTGGTAGCCTTCCCTGGCATTCACTAAGTATTGGCAGCCTTGGCAAACTGGCAGGACAGAAGATGCAGAAATTACATCATTCAAATATCTGAATCATTGCACACTGCACTCTGCCAATCTTGACGTCCTACCCTTGGGTTCTCCTGCACTGTCCGTCACTGCAGTGCTGGGGATTGGGCTGGTGCCTGCAGCTGATGAATACTACATTTCTTGCTCTTGTTTCATCAGGATGGAAATGTGAAATACTGTACGTTGAATCTTGTCCTGCCTCTTTGCCATCAATACAACCATGAAGCAGTGTCAAAGTTGGGGAGGCTTGGATGGATGGTTCTGGGCTGCTCTCCCTCCTGACCTGCTGCCTCTACTGGAAAGCTGACACCACTTGCTGTGGGCAAGTTGTAATATGGTTTGTTTAACAGGGTAAATCATGCTTTTATCACTAGAAATAAGATGTGGTGGAGACACGTTGTCATGGTTACTTAGCCATTTCCCCAGAGTCACAACACCAGTGTCCCGGAGGGGACATAATTCTATTTTATGCATATGCATGAGGCTAGCAGGTGCTTTGGCATTTTAATTATATATTTTTTAAATGGCTAACTGTAAAATTGTGACAGAAACACAAAGTAAAAAGGATAAGAAATGGACTTAGAATGCAGGCAATAGGATTGTCAGGGAAAGGAAAAACGATAATCCAGTTTTCTGAAGGTCGCTGCCAGAATTTAAAATAAAGTAAATAAATGTTTCCTAATTGTGTAGGAAATTCAAGGAGACACGGAAAATTATAATCTCCAGGTAGGAGGGTATGTGAAAGAGACTTTACATGAATTCTTATACAAAATTTTTCTCTAGAAAGTTAGCCTGCTCATGGAAATGGAAAGAAGAGTGAGAGTGACAGAAACAAAAATGAATAAAATATTAATAACTCTTAAATAATTCACCCCACACACAATAAAACATATACCTACAAAAACTATTGCAAATTAATGGTGTCATCAGATGAATACTTTCATGCCTATGCAAGAGGTATTGTAAGTTACTGCACTTCATTTAGCTGCTGTGCTCTCGTGTCAGCCATTACCTATCCGCTCCTTTTATCCCAGTTATGAGTTGCTATCCCACAACTGAAAAAGGAGCAAGCAACCATCCACTTGTTTTTAGCTTTGACCAGTAGAAAGTAAAACAGTTTTAGGTCAAAATAACTCTTAAGGACAGAGTTTTCCCAAGTTATCTTCAGCTATATCCCATGCTGCATAATTGCACAAGTCTATTCATGTTTTCACAGATAGCTGATGTGTAGACATTGGTTAATATGTCCAACAGTAAGATCAAATCCTAAAATATGGAAAACTTATGAATACTGATACCTATTATACAGAAAAGGTATCATACCAAAGGGAAAACTATGTTTAACTAGTTCACCTTAGAAGTATGTGTTTCCTATCTCTGAGATAAAAAATTCACTTTAGTAGAACTGATCATGTTAGGGATGTTTGTTTTGGATGTACAAAGAAGATGAGGTTCTTCTGTTTTTGTAAATTACTTCAACTCAGATCAGGCATTGTTCTGTTTTGAGAACATTTATGTGGAAGTTGCAATAAACAAGATGGCCTTTATTCTAGATATATAAACACACATAACCTTTCTCTCTCCCTCTCTACATCTCCTCTTTTCCACTTAATTTTAGACAAAATTGATACATTTCCACAAAATATCTTTTTTTATTATT
>VXAV01010864.1:160018-185584 GCA_013399715.1 Alectura lathami
TTTTATTATTATTATTTTTTTAGATAGAAAACTGCCTTCCAGTGAATGTTTTGTCATGCATTTTTAATCATTCTAGTTTTATATTCTCAAGAATATTTTTTAAGAGTATCACGTTAAGTTGTGCTTTTCACAGACATTTGGCTCAGCCTCAATGCCCTTTTGTATTCCAAGGTTTATTCTAACTCAGATCAACTCATGCAACCTGCAAACAGATTCAAGAAGGGGGCAGCATGGAGGGAGGAAGAAGGATGAGCTGCTTATCAGAGCAGTAATATCAAGAACAATGTTTGTGTAGCTGCAGGTTTTGGTAGAGCAACGATAACGTGTCTTGTGAAACACTGTTTCTGAAGAGAAGTTGAATACATTCAGGCCCCTCTCTCCCCAGCAATGGCTGTTCTGGNAGGGTTGCATACTGCTCAGTTTTGGCAGAAATTTCTAAAACTGAAATATTCCAGTTGCAGTTGCAAAGATAGTAATCTGGCAGAGGAGATAAGGGATATCTGTGTAACTATGGCCGTGTTTTCTTCTGGTTCCAGATGTACCAGGTATTTTCCTTCCCCTCTCCAACCCATCCAGGATGTTAGCTGGAGGTTTCTGTTCTTTAGCGTCTACCACCAAAGCTGCTCTCTTCCAACTGCTTCCTGATTTGTGTCAGCCCAAATAAGCCACATTAGCTAACACTATTTAAACAGATCTTCACTAGCATGGCTCAGTATTAATTAGGGGGAGTATGACCTCTCCCTAACTTAATAAAGCCCTAATAAAGGTCTGAAGGGGCTTCTGTGCTCTGGAAGAGCCCCTGCTCCAGCTCTGTGCAGCTGGGGTGCTCAAAGGGCAGTAGTCCACAGAGCTGGCAAAGATTTGGGGGCAGAGAGCATGTCTGTTGATTCTACATTTAGTCTCTTCAGAAAAAAATCATCCTGCTTCAGTGGAACACTGACGCACGTTGTCTGCACACCCTTGATATGAACGGGATGGAAGCTGAGGGAAACCCCATTCCCACTGGAGCCCACAGTGAAACTTTCTGTTGATTTCTGCAGAGCAATATTTCATCCCATGTGCATAAACACTTTGCTGAATGGGCCTTGGGACCCTCCAGCTGCTCAAAGCTAACTCTGAGAATGAACATTTTGCCTAATCAAAGAGTGAGGTTTTATTACAAGGAGAAATGTATGCCTGTGCGATACCTCCACTCCAACTTGGACCAAATGGCCAATGTGCCAAATACAAAACTTGGAAGGGAAATCAATGATCCTCGTGCATCTACACATCCAAATCCACCGTATATAACACCCAGTTACTACCATATGTAGGCACCTCAAGAACTTATCCTCATAACTACTCCAAGGAATGAGGCTATGGTGCTATTCCTGCAGTACTGTCGTCTCAGTGGAGACTGAGATGTGCACAAGGATGCACAAATAATTCACCATCAGGACTCACCCTCCCACAATTCAGGCTAACACTACCATGCTTGAGCCTATGCCCCTCGCCCCATGTGTTTAACAAAAAGCCTACTGCCCTGCATACATCAGAGTTTTACTGAATGGAGACCCAACCACAGTCAACCTGGCCTCGAAACCTCTACTCTTGCAAAAAAATCATGACAATAAGCTCTTATGGAACCACTCTTAAGAGAGTGAAATTAAATGGGTGCTGGAATTGATTGCTATAATAGATTAAATAAGAAAATTCTGCTTGAGAAGCATTGTAAGAAGCCAAAACTTGACACTGATCAGGGACTGTACTCTGGAAGGGCATGGGAGGGCTCGTTTCTCCCATCTCCCAGCTGCCAAGCAAAAGGAAACGGTGGCCATTGTACACTACAGGAATTAGATCTGTACAGCACATAACAACATCCAATGCTAGTTCACCCCTGAGCCACTCAGGTGCTACCTCTCTGTAAACACAACTGTACTTAACTTTCAACTCAACCCCATAAAGTCTTTCAAAATCTAAGGTACAAGAGAACAGTTTTACAGGAGCGGAGTGATGTTATCAGCAACACTTTGCTCTCCTATTGTTCAAAACTTGAAACAACACAAAACCAGGAGAAAAAAAAATCAGAAAAAGAATTCAGGAAGTCACCTTCTCTGTAACTGGGTGGTATCTCACCATACATATGTCACCTCTGACAAGGGCCTAGGGATTTCTAGTGAAAGAAATACCAAAACCTCAACAGGCAACCTCTCCCATTTCATTACAGTCCTGGTTAGAAATGTTTCCTAGGGTCAGTCCTGAAGCTCTCTGGTTCTGTCATCTGACTCCTTCACCATGGATGTGACAGAGAATTTTTACACTCTTTAACATCTTTTTACATCCCTGGGGACTAATATTAAATCCATCCTCAGCTTTTTCTACTTTAGATTAAATGATCCCAGATTATTATATCTTAATTCCAAAGACACCTTTTTCTCACCCCTTTCCTTCTCTTTACTTTTTTTTTTTTTTTTTTCTAAAAATTGCATTCTCTGTTTCCCTCCAAACTAGACCCAACATTTCAGTAAAGGCTTATCAGTTTTTATAAGAGCTGCAAGATTACTTCACACTGTTGAAATTGTATTGAAGTCTTGCTGGAAACTGGCAGTGTCCTCTGAAACTGTAAAAGTGCTGCACTGAACTGAACCAGACCCAGATCTGACATTTACAGGATTTCATGATAAATGCTTTCTTTTGATCATAAACCACTGTAATTACAATCCAAAATACCCTCTGTCTTCCCTATAATCTCTTATGAACATATCAGGTAGAATAGTGTCAAAATCTTACTAAAGTCAAGATGCATATCATCTACTAACTCCCATTACCCAAAAGGTCCATTATATAGCCAGAAAAGAACATAAGGTTCATTTCACATAGTTTGATGCATAAATATGGATTTCCAGATGCTTTACTTCTTACAGATTTTTTATCTGAGGACTGAAGATAATTTGACATATTCAATAACTCCTCAATCCCTTATTTTGCTTACATAAAAGCACAATATTGTGCAGTTCTAGTTATCTAGTTCTTCATTCCCTCCCCACAAGTTCCCAGAAAAACTACTAATGACTGTGAGATAGTTTCACCCAGTTCTTTAAACATCCTATACAAAATTCATTAGACCCGAAGGATTGTTTAAAAAATGAACTTAAATAAATACCCGTTGTCTATTCTTTCCCTTTCTAGGAAAATAAGATAAAAAATAAATGTTTCTGATTTTAATCATGCCAGCCACATGCTCACATTTGACCTGTTAATTGGTGAGGATTAATTGGTTAACAGCCTCACCTGTTAATTGGTGAGGCCCCACTTCACGTGGGCCTTCTCTGCATCCTCCTTCTGTCTCCTGATCATTGACTCTTGGCTTATCTCTTACTCCCAACGTGCATGCAGAATGATTTCTTCTTACCCTTGGTGCCTCTGGCTAATGGTGCTTCACTCTGTGTTCCAGCTTTCTTGTTCCATCCTTGCATGCTCCTGGCGACCTTTCATACTCAGTCCCTCGTAGCCAGACACAGGTCCTTCCTTCTGTGCACCCTACGCACACACTGCTCAGCCTGATTCCTACTGTGGGTTCTTTCCATTTCCAGCATTGTCAAAGGCCCGTTGTTATCACTGAAAGCTTCTCTTGTTTGATGGGTTTTCTGTCCAGTTGTGGTGGTCTCCCACAATGTAAGTACTTGTATTCTTTTCCTCTGTAATTATTCACCTTAAAATTTTCAGCAGTTCTAGCCTTCTCTATTTGCCAGGCTTCCAGAAAATACATGTATCCAGGCTGAGGTAACACCCCTCTTGTTTTCCCCCTGCTGCTTCTTCCTTTCATATTATTATTCCAGTCACACAAATTATCCCACCAAGACTCTGTTATGCCAATTAAGTCATAATTTTGATCTTGTATTAAGACTTCCCGCTCCGCCTGTTTATCCCAAATATTTCTCGCCTTAGTATACAGATTTCTAAAGTCTTCAGTGGATTGATTCACTATCCTCTATGTATCTCCTGTGATGTTATTATAAATACCAAATCCTCCAAAATTTTAGGCCCCCACCAGGCTGCTCTGGTTTATGCTCCCCCCTTTTTTTTTTTTTTTTTTTTTTCCCCTAGTCAGCCCCTCCCTCAATTCTACTTTAAAGCCCCTCTAACTAGGTTAGCAATTTGTTGGATGAACAGCATGGAGCCGGTGCAGCGGAAGAACCTGAACACCCTCAGTAGTATCTCAGGCTTGGCAGGAAGCACCCCTTCTTCCCCTGACATCCTTCCCTTTGAGCACAGATCCGGCCAGCAGCCAATCTCCTCTCTTCACATCACAGAAGGTCATCAGCTTTCTCAGCTATTCTTTTAGTTTTGGGGAGGGCTGTTTACAAATCTCACAGCTGAGGTGGGGTTGTGTGTCTTTCCCTTAGTACAGGGATTTAAAAACTGGTTGCTTCCTGAATAACAGACCTGTCCTTGATCTCCACAGGTATAATGTGCCTCAGCAGGGAGCCAGCTCCTGCATCCCTGCCTGTGGAGAAGCCACCTCCTTCTCCATTGCTGGTGCTGCTCCCTGATCCAGCCTTTGTGCTTGAGATGTCTTCATACAGCTCTTCTTCAAGTATGGTGCAGCCAGATTGATCTCACCCCACCGTTCAATGGAGAGGCTGGGAGCTGCTCTTCTCTGGGAACAGAATAGGTGCTTCAGGGTGTATCTAGTGATCATCGCCTTTAGTATATCAGCCTGAGCTTCAGCCAGTCCTTTAAATATCCAAGACAAAATTTGTCACATGCAGAGCACTTGAAAAAACTGGAGAAGGGAGCCTTGTGGTTTCCACTCCATGGCTAGTTCATCAAGATGGCCTGCTTGGAGTCCAAGCAATGTGAATGCGTGTCCTGTTGCCTCTCTGCCTGCAGGCATTTTGTAAAAATTACACACAGTCACATTTAGTAAACATACAAGGTGACAACACCACCACCATAGCCACTCCTATAACATTGTTTTCTCTGTACATTCTAATGAAAGAACATTTTGTTTAGCATGTGAAATGGTAAATAACTTAAATCATAGGAAAACATACAATAGTTGCATTTTATTATAAACAATGAGTACTCACTAGGAAAACACTAGAAGAATGCCACCCTCTTCCTTTTCCTGTTGATTTTCTACCCTGTGCTTTCAGACAAAATGGCATTTCCCTCCAAGACCTGATGCTCTATTCTTTCCTACTACTTGTTATTGACATAATTTCCTAAGATATTATTATTCCTTTATTGATTAATATCACCAATGCATGCGAGGCTTATACCAGCACCCACCTGCTTCAAAGACAGTGTGGACATCTTTGCATGAAATGTGAACACACACTCAAAAATGTAGGATAAAATGTGAAAGGTCAACATTAATAAATATGGATACCAGTTTCGTAATACCTATTGAAGTCTATGCATCTGTTTATCTGGATGTGTTATTTTATACAGAATAAGGAAATTCTAATACTGTCGTTACTGCTGGAACTGAGTTGGGCAGATCAAAGTGATAATTACTGTGTTCTAGAAATCCCTGTTTCTGATGATGAGGTTTTTTAAGCCTGTAACAACACATAGATCCAATTGCAAAAGCTTAAAATTGCCTCTTCAATAGAAGTAGGGCTTTGATTTCATCTAATTTGACCCTTCCACCGCACTTATAAGTGCACTCCAGTGTGGCTAGAGATAAAAACTTTGAAATTTAAATGTGCAACTTGCAGCTGAGGTTGGATTTGCGAGCTAGGACACAGAGTACCTTTTGATGAGCAGCAGTTTTCATTACAGCTGTCAGAAAATACCTCCCCATTAGGAAGCGATGAGTACATTTAATTCAAGTCCAACCCTTCCAACACCATCACTTACAGACACTCTTCTGCTCTGAGTGAGGTTCTAATAATACACTGAGCCATGTGGGACACACCAGGGTGATTAATGCTTGGATGTGAACATACACTGCACAGAGTATGTATTTTCCCCTTAAATGAATATATCTGGTTTTCATTGATATTGAGGTAGATTTGCTCTGTACTTGCTCACATGAGGAAGCCTAGAACTGTGGGATCTATCATTCAGTAATAGCTCCTGATACCACTAACAGTCGGAACACGGCAAAGTAAAAAATGTGAATTCATATTCACTTTTAATAAACTGGGGTAATTAGTCAGTTGAAATGCAATAGAAAGTGACAGCCTGTGACACATAAAAGACTGCAGACTGACAAAGACAGAGCTATTCTTCATTGCACTAACATCCGTTTCTTCATCAACATTGAATTTTTTCAGTCTCTTGGCATTTCAATTACATTATAAAATGAAGGGCTAAAATCCTGGCTCTGCATTTTTTCCTCTCCTCTTTGAGACTAAAGAAAAGAGATGAGAAAAACCCTCTCCACAATGTGCTTCTGAACCACCTGAAATGATGCTAGTGGGCCATGGCATCCAGAATACCCATGATGCAGAAGGTGTTCAGCCGTGATGTCATCAAGGTGCTGCCAGGATTGTGAAATTCCACCAAAGAAGCTGACTGGAGGACAAAGAGAATGGGACAAAATAGATAAAATAGCAAAATGTTTGCAGCTTGAACAAATTTAACCATGAATATCAACATATTTCAGACACTCCTTTGCTCCTTGCTGGTATCATAGGTGTTTCTCTCTGCATCCCAAAGCCTGACACCTAACAGGGGTCTCATGGGGCAGTCATGTAGTTCATTTCTGACAGCAGGCAATGACACATTCCCACCTCACCTGCTCCCTCTCTCCCCCAGTGCTCCCATCACTAGTCAGGTGGTAGCACAGGGCTTGGGAAGCTGGGGTGGCAGCGTGGCCAGAACAAGGACAGGCTTGAACATCAAGCCAGGGTCAGATCAGTGAGGTGCATGAAGGTCCCAAGAATTTCCAGAGCCAGTGGAAGCAGAAGAGGGGGACTGATGGGTACAGAGGAGGGCAGAAAGGAGGAGGAGGAGGGTGGAGGAGAAGGTTCATCTTCCATCTCAGCCTTCAGGAGCAGCAGCTAGTCAGATGGCTCTGCCTAGGAAAATCCTGTGCCTTAGTTTTCAGTTTTTCATTATGAGTTTCGGTAAGGTCTTTGTTTGAGGACATACATGGTGGTATCTTATAAATGCAGGAGATGAGCCAGCTACACTTATGTCCTCTCAGTATTCTGTGAGGTTAAGCCTATTTAGAGAGAAGTAGTACCTTTTATTAGATCATCTGAAACAATGGTAAAAAAGTAGACCAGCTTGTAGGTACTTGAGTGCTTCCTCAGGGTTGAAATACTCTCACTTAGAGCTTGGAGCAGCCTGGTGACCAGAGCACTGCTACTTTTCCCACTGTTCAGGTCCTCTGAAAATCCTAGCATAAGCCTCCAGCAGAGAAAAAGAAGTGAGGAGAAAGTATTTTTGCATGAAGACCAAATGACTTTTTAATCTTTTTTTTAATGACATCAGGATATCTTGCTGTGCAAAGCCTTAGCTTGTTGACTGGTGAAACATCAATGACTTACCTCCCAGGCGTACTATTTCGTTAATTTTTATATATGGTTTTGAAAACCTTGGATGGAAGGCACCAAGGTTGAGCTGTATAATTTTCTCAGAAATCTTATGGTCTCATTTGGTTCAGTCATATGTCAAAGTAGCTTTTAATTTCTCAGTTGTGGGACTGAAGTCTTAAAATATATCAGCCAGAAGCTCCTCTTTAAGTACTGGAATGAAAGGGTCAGGTTTTCAATTGTTTCTAGTCTCCTGCAGTTCCTATTGTTTTAATAGAGATGTGCTGTTCAAAAAACTTAGTTCCCAGCTGTAGGTACGAGCACTTCTACTGCTGTGACCTAATGCTTCACAGCACACTCACTACTTCTATCACCTTAGTGAAAAGGGATCTGGAGGTAACTGTAGTTTAACCAGCATCCACAGAAAAATGGATGATGAACTGAACTGCTTCCACTGCCTACTTTAGAGTCTTATTTTTGAGTGAAAAAGAATCTTTGCAGAAGGGAAATAAGCAACCATATATTTTGAATGGTTCTTGCAAATCTCACAGAGGGTAACTGGCAAAAAAAGGTGTTAGTATCAGGGTTGGACTTGTGAGCCATTTTGTTGAATAATGTAGCCCTGAGGTGTGTCCCTCAGTCCCTGCAGGTGTCTGCAGAAGGTGAAGCCTGGGCACTGTGACAGGTTACTGGAGGCTCTTGTTGTCTTCTCCATTCTCTAATGTGACTTCCTACCTCTGACATCTTTCTTCCATCGACAGCAAAGGGTTTTTTGTTAACAGAATAAACCAAAATTCTGTATTTTAAGCAGTCAGGTATATGAGCTTGAACCTGTGCTTATAAACTTGAAATTCATTGTTTATAATACAAATGCTTGTTTGAGGAAAACTTAGGCTGTATGAATTAATCTTCCAAAAGAGGTATGAAGCACAGGCCAGTTCCTCAAGCAGCAGAAGTATTGACTCAGGTATTGACATTGGTGGAATTAAACCCTTTTACACCAGCTGAGGGCTCTGCTTCTGTTGTTTTCAGTTCAGGGATCTTTCTCAGAAAGGGTTTTATTCTCACCCGATTCAGCCAGCCCTATTTATGATCAGAAATACAGTGCTCATTTGCCAGGTCACTACAGAAGTGAGATAAACATGCAGATGAAGAAGTCTTAAGCATAGTTTACTTTTAACCCTTAGATTTTGTTTGTTACCTCTGGCATTATTCACTAGTAAATCACCGTGACTCTGGTAGAAAAAGCAAGGGAAATAAACTGGAGCCTGTTTTCACCTTAAGCAGGCAAGTGGTTAAAGGACTGGCATGTAAACAGCTCCTACACCTATGCTGTATTATGAAGTCCAGTGGGATTCTGCTTTAATCTTGAGAGGGAATGTGAGGGGTTTGTTTTTCACAGGGGCTTTAGCCTACAGTTAAGTGCAAACACCTGCTGAAGTACTGGTAATTAGTAGGTAATTAGTAGCTAATGTTCTTAGAATTTAAAAAGAAAAGCTTACATAAGTAATTACTTACTATTTCTTATAATGTGCTGCTTTTCCTGAGATTTCATATCCCCAGAACATTTGCCAAGTTCCTAGGTTCCTCAACATACTAAATTGTTTATTAATTACACACGTATATTGCTTGTAGAAAAAAAAAAATAAAATGCATTAAAATGCTGGAAACAGGAGTGAATTATCTTTTAAATTACAGCACAACTCATTGGAAATGTCAGAATTTGCAGAGGGTAACAGCTTTAGGAGGGACATTGATTTGGGTCTTGGGGAGGAGGGTGGTGGTGGCTGGAGCAGTGAAAGCAGCAGTTGGGTAGGCCAGAATGAACTTCTTGGACAGGTGACAGAGACACAGTTGGAAGCAGCAGTGGTGAGTGTTCTGCCCAGGTCAATAAATGTCTAGCACAACTGGGGAGCCACAGTGGGATTCATGTGTCCTCCAGTTTCATGTGTTTTAGCTGCATTAGGAGCTGGGGGCTGATCTGGCTCTGCAGCAAACCCGTTTGGAATTTCACCTCCTGTCAAAGTATCCTGCCTGGATCAGTAGAAGAGCTGAAATATCTGCCTTGCCAAACTCTGCAAAAGTCTTCTCTGTTTTCCTGTGTGATCAGTATAAAAGCAAAGCCGTGGTTCTCTGTGTGCTCCAGACTGTAGCTAGCACACTATGCGGCTACCAGGGGCTGTAATTGAGCTTACTAGCTTCCAGCTTTGCTCTTGCAGAACGGGGACAGGCTTTACGTAGACGCAGAAGAGGGAAACATCTGCTGAGGTCCACCCATGGCCTGGATACTCCCCAGCAGGTGTCCTGAGGAGCCCTGCCTGCATTTTGGTGTAAGCCTCTTCTTACAGGACAGCAGGGTACAAGGTGCCCCATCCTCCCTGATGATGACTCTCCTGTGAGCTACAATGCGTACAAAGACAGGATGAGTAACCGCAAGGACCACGTAAAGGTGACTCATACTTCTACGGAGTAGTCGTGGCAGGGATGAGGTTGAATTTTACCCTGCAATCTCCTATGCTGGAGGGTGGGACACAAAATCTTTGAGGGATCTGCTGTCTTCCCCCTGTACCTGTGCTGTGCAGCAGGGCCCTGGGGATGGCTGACATTTCTGAGAATCTTCTCACACAGAGTGGGGGCTTTTGGAAGTACCAAGATGGGAGAAACTTCCTGCTTTTCCAGGAAGATCACTGATTGCAGGGAGCAGCCTTCCAGACCATGGCCCAGTGACAGTGGGGAATGGCACTGGAGATCTCTAGGCTTCGAACTTCCTTTATCCCTTTTCACCCCATTTTGGTTAGGACTCTGAAAACAAAGAGCTTTTTGGGCAGCCTGGCCTGGGTTGCTGGGCTGTCATTGATGCTGTAAGGGAAAGATGATTCACAGAATTGTAGGGGTTGGAAGGGACATCTAGAGATCATCCAGTCCAGCCCCCTGCTAAAGCAGTTCCCTGCAGTAGATTGCACAGGAAAGTGTCCAGGCTGGTTTTGAATATCTCCGGAGAAGGAGACCCCACAACCAAGACATCTTTTTAATGCACCCCAGCATACCACTGGCCTTCTTGGTCACCAGGACACACTGCTGGCTCATGGTCAACCTATTGTCCACCAGGACAATGAGGTCCTTCTCCTCAGAGCTCCTTTCCAGCAGGTCAGCCCCCAGCCCCCACAACCAAAGTGTGAAGCTGAATTTCTTCTTAGCATTATTATTTAGAGTTAAGTTTTGTTTTTTACCTTGGCTGTGAATAAGAAAAAACAATCACAAATTGGACTAATTGAGATTAAACTCCTGGTAGGCACCAGCTCAGCCTACAGCTTGGGCTTCCTCAGGGTTTTAGGACCTCCAGCATTCTTGTTATTCCTTTCCAATCAATTAAACTGAATTCAAACGGTAAAAAGTAAAATTAAAAAAAAAAAAAAAAAAAGAAAAATTGCTTCTGGATAACCCCACCAAAAACCAAAACAACAAACCTAGTGGTGGGGGAGAATTTGGCTCTTTCAGCCATATGTAGTTCTTGAGAAAAACACCCACATTTTCATGCAGGGTTTTAATACTAGCTAAATAATAATTTTGAGGTGTACATCTTGAAGGCTTAAAGCCTTGTTATATCTTCATAGCGGCTAATATCAACTCCTCTCATACAGAGGCAGCAACTCTCTGAGGAGGCACTTAAGTGTCAGGGCAGCTTTTGTTTTCTGAACACCATGTCTGCTTTCTTCTGGTGAAGACAAAGCAGGTAGTCCCTTGTCATTCACCTTTGCTTTGGATTCATACATCTACCACAGTTCAGGATTTTCTGAACTGCAAACAGCATTGCCTGACAGGACAAAGAAAACTCCTATATTAAGGCATCCTAGATTATGAAGATACTTGTCCTCGCAAAGACCTTACAGAAACAATGGCTTTGTGTCTCTCACAGTGTTTCTCTCAGTGAAAAAGTGCTAGCTTCTTTTTTAATTAAAAATAGTGCGTGCCTCATACTTATATGGTAATGATTTGTAAAAGTATTTATGTTTCCTAAATAAGCAGTAATTAAAAAAATTAAACAGCAAATCTGTGGCCCTTTAGGAGCTATTTCCTGCCACTGTGCTATGCACCAGGGATGTGTGAAGCTTCCTAATCATAGCTGGGGACCAAAGCAGATTATTTTTGCTTCAAAGGCATTGGTCTGTACATCCAAACTACAAAGTACCATCCCTGTGTTTAAGCACCATCAGTGGCGTAGGGCCTAGAACTGAGTAGTTCACCTTAAAGGGAGAAAAAATGTTCCCCTCAGCCTGTCGATGTTAATTCCCTGTCCTCACAGCACATTTCATGCAGAAGGAGAAGTTACTGTGGAAGGAGGCACGGCAAGAATAATAACACAGGAAGATAGTCTCATATTCCTTGAATTGCATTAGAAAACTCTTTGAAAGAGCACAGAAATACCACCCAGCATTTTAAGAAAGGAAGAGTAATTAGTTCAAATAATTTTGAACACAAGTTGGCATTAAAGTACCAACACAATTTGGCCAGGATGCTGGATTAAAGTACCTTGCCAAAGGGTTTATGGCATTAAATCATCTTATCTAGCCATGCTTTCAGACCTGAACAAAAGACCAATTCTTTAACTCAGTCCCCTCTGTGGGCCCACTCCATGCGCCCTGTGGTTTCTAATGCAGTTTTATTTATCTTTTCTGTAAAGACCAACCCTGAATAGACATCGTTTTTTTCCTGTTTCTCTAGCATGCTACTTGGGACATGTCTCACCATGTGGACTCAATTCATTTTCCTGATCCAAAATGTCAAGTACTGCTTGATATACCCCGTGGTGTCTGAGACATCCACCAAAGTTGGCAGATGTAACACATCATCGAAGGGACACTCACGCCTTTCTGGACCAGAAGCTACTTCTCGTGCCATACATCTGTTGGAAATGCCAGGCTGGCACTGTACTGAAGTGACAGTACTTTTGAGTTCCACTGTGATAGCCAGCTTCATTATTATCAAACAATGCATTCTTACTATACTTAGAATATTCTTTGTTCTGATTCTCTCTGAAAATTTAGGACCAGATGGAAAATAGCTTTGCTGAGGCTACTACATCTTCTACATCATCCAGAGTTACTGGAGAGATGAGCTGGATGATGACATTTTGCAGTTTGATTTTCTTTTGATGCGAAGTGATAGCAGAGAACAGAGCAAAACTACACGTTCTTCTCTGTCTCAGTGTCAACTGGTGCATCATTTACCCAGCTGATGTATCAACCTGCACATGGAAAGCTGTGTGCAGGTAACACAGGACAACGCTTCTGCATTGTAGGCTAATTTTGCTCTCAGTTATATCCATCCCCCTCCATTCCTTTCATTGGGGTTGACAGGTGTAAATGAGAGCAGCCAATTTTTTCCCCATGACCTTATATGGAAATGAATGAGATCCTTCAGGACTTGGTTGCCTGTACATTCATAATAATAAAGTAACAGCAGTGATGATATAATGGCTTCTTTTTCATTGCTGCCTTGGGAGACTAGCTCAGCTCACATAGTTGCTAACTAGTTGATCAGCCATCAAGGTCCGACTTGGCCTAGGTTAAACCTGGGACAGTGGCAGGTAACCCTAGTGTTGTTTGGTACATGAATGTTATGTTCTTAGAGAACAGAGGTACCCCTTGGGTCTATGGTAGGCATGTATCCACATCTGGAATCACCAAAGGCAAATACAGTTCATTAGCACCCCACATCAGTCTCAGCAGTAAGGCTCTGAGGTTGAGCAGGCTCGAGAGCTGAACCCCAGACTTCCACTGTGTCCGGGTTGAGGCAGATGAGTGAATCTGCATTGAGGCAGGCAGCACACCAAGGCTACACATGGTACTCTTCCTCCAGGGCTCTTGAACAGTTTTTCTGAAGCCTGCGCTAAACCTACATACAACAAACTGGATGATATGGAGCCAGAAAGAGGCCAAAGAAGGGGCAAATTATGTATCCATTTTAGCAGTTAATTTTTGTAGAATATTTAATGAAGTTTTCTGCTTGCTTTGAACATTTCATTCAGAAGCATCTCTTGATAAAGACTTCTTTTTATAAAGATTTCAGCTTGCAGAGGCATGTTCATGACTACAAGAAATTTTAACGTTTACATAAATAAAAGAAGATCAAAAGTTGTGTCACTCAAGAACTAGATGAATAAAATGGACAGCATGCTAAAAAATACCCACTACCAAGTCCTACAAACTCAAAGAGATCTCCTTGTGTTCAATTCATCATGTGCCTGCTATGAAGAGCGAGAGTTAATGCACCTGGTTCTCTGTGGATCATCTAACACAGCCCCAGTGATTCTTTGCAGGACATCTGCTGTTATAAGAGTGTGAGAGCGGGAATGGATGCCCAATGACAACCATCATTTACAGCCAAGAAGGGGGCGAAAATATTTCAATCAGTTGAGTGAATCTGTTGCTTACCTTGATAAAGCATCTTTGGAACAGGAACAATCATCATCTGGCTAAACCTACCAGTCATCTACTGTCTGAAGGGAGTAAACCCCTGACCCAGCTAGACAGCAGAAGAAAGAATGGGTGCTCCCAAACTGATGGAAGTCAAAGAGCTCATAATTACTTGAATACTTGAATTAAAAATGATATCCAGGTCCTCCTAATGATCCCAGTTTGGATTTCTTGCAATCCAGAAGTGACATTTCATCATATTTTTGTTCATATACACAGCTTCCAGGCTTACTATTTATTTGTATAGGTATTTCAGCGCCGTGGGTGGATGTCACTGAACCACTTAGGGACAGCATAATGTAATGAAGGGAGCAAGAAGACAGGGCACGCAAATTAATGTAGCAGTTCAGCAAGACTCTATATATCAAAAACTGGGTAAAAAATGTAAACTGTTCTCTTTGGCTTACGAGATGCAGTGCTCTGTATCTGGAGATAGGCATACAAGCCATACTGATGTAAGAGTTGCAAGGTATAAAACCTTTGAACACCACCAAAGACTTCAAACAGTGAGTGCATACACATGAAAGAGACTGCAGCAGCACCTAGTCTTGTTTTGTTAGGCATATATTGTTAATTAAGGACATGTCCTAAGTCCAGGGTGAGTTTTAACACTTAGATAAATAAAAAGCTGCAATAAGGATGCAGCCCTTTTCTGAAACCAGCGCAGCCGGCCTTTCCACCTGAAGAACTAGTGTGATGGGAAAGAGAGGCATGAAGAGGTGAAATCATCGACTGGAAGGTACAGAACAGATCAGATTTGAACCCTCCTTTCTTAAACTCAGGCAACACTTCCTCACTGGCTTTTCTCCATGACAGAAATAGTCCAGGTGGAGGCTTTGACTCCAGCAATGGTTGCCACAACACGTTCAGATAATGTGATGATAGCACCCTATGCGGCTAGCTGTAAAAAAACATGGACCATGGCCTTGCAGCGAGGTACACTGCGTTCCTTGGTGTTCATTGGGTGCCTTTAAATGCCTGTTAGAATTTATCTCTTACTTTTTTCTCATCTCACTTGTTTCCACATGTCCTGTCTCTTTAACCACATAATTCAATTATTGAGCATGACAATATTTCCCCCTTTTTTCTGATTGTCTGTGGCTGATGATAGTGTGAGGTGCCATGATGGAGTGCACTCAAGGACCTCTTAGATGAGCCTATATATTTGCATTGCTAATTTTCTGCTTTGAGAGGGAAGGCAATGGTTGACTTTGTTCCTTGTTTGATTCATAGATCAGTCTCGTTTTACTGAGGATTGATTTGTGTGTAGGCAGGGAGAGGGGCTGGATATATGGTCTGAATTGCTAGCACTTGTTCAGAAGTGAAGTGCTGCTTGTTTGCAAGCAGATATTGAAAAACAGGAAAGCAGTTACATTACAAAAGAATTGTTAAAGTGTCTGTGAGGAAGCTCTGAGTGTAAAGGCACACACAAAGGGACGCTTCTGGTCTATGTGGACCAGAAATGGGAGATAATTCAAGGAGAGCTTAGAATCGGTAGTTTGAAAGAAGTGGAAATCATTCATAACATGAAAATAAATGCTTTGCATGGGCTTAGTGTTAGCATCAGACTATTACAATGCTAGCAGGATGCATAAAAGCCATAAATCAATGAAACACTGAAAAGAATAATGTTTCTTTAACAAGTGGTATAAGACTTGGAGGCTTAGCCTAGACCAAGCACAAAGTAGAAAGCTTCGCAGAAAATAACTGAGGTCCCTGCAAAATATTTCAATTTTTTATTGATTGAAGGCAATTATCCCTTAATTGCATATTTAAATGAGGTATTAGGAGGTTTAACTAAGCAATGCCTCTTAATTGCTGCTGCACACTAGGTGTCACAGATTGTGTTTATTTCATATGTTAATTAAAGAGAATGGGTATTTTATTTTATTGACTAGTGGGCTCTTCAAGGCTGTACTGCTTAGGACTGAGAATGTCTCAGGTGTCCACAGGACCCTGGGTATTAATGTAATCATTAGAAAGGTTCCAGATTTAAATGAAGAGGTATATCTCCATTTCATGGATATTTTCAGCCACTTAGATCATACATAAACAGAGGGAGGGAGAATCTGGACCCAGGTAACTTTGACTAAAAGAGTACAGAAATGTGTAGGGGCAGGCACAACCACAGCAAAGGTGTACATACTGGGAGCACAGGCCTTTTCCTGGGGTTGAGCACACAGCTCTGAGTTTGTGAAGCAGAATCCAACGGGGCTGAGATTTTAAATATCTGGCATGATTTCCAGGCTGTGGCATTAATCTTTGAGGTTCCCTTGCACAGTCAGGTGAGTTGCGTTCCTCTGAGTTAGCGATCCCACCACTGTGAAAAAAGAGTCTGGATCCCATATGGAAGCTCTGAGCTCTTTATTGGCAATAGCTTTATATCATCAGTGGAGTTTTCTTTAAAAAATTCTTACCTGATTGTGTAACTGCAGAGAGAGTGACATATGCATAGAGCCAAACATTAGAGAAGGATGGAGTTGTGCACTGCTGTGTAGCACATACCTACCCAGTATAGGGCCATACACTCCAGGCTCTGGTAATATCCATTTCTTCTATAAGAAGAAAATAATTTGCTGGGAAGTGTTGAAAAAGAGACAAGCTATCCTGTCTAATCACAGGAGTACTGTGTTATAGGTATATGGAGGGGGCAGACGGATGGATACTGCAATCTGACCAGATTATGAACCGTCTCTGGGACAGAAACCATACAGCCGTGTTAGTGAGGCTCGTGCCGGAGATAATAAGGCCCACTGGGAGGCAGAGCGTGTTAATTCAGGAATAATATAACACTCACACCATCAAGCAGCTTCTGGATCAGAACAAGCATAGCACAGAGCATGGGCAAAGGGGACACATCTGTATGTGACATGGCTCACCAGTGTGGTGGGGCTGGTGGGAAGGTGAAGGTGGTTTCAGGACGTATCAGGCATGTGCCTCTTTGGGGCATGCTGAAGCTCTCAGAAGTATGGGCAAAGATGAGCAACCTCGGGTTGGAGCTGGAGGAGAGAAGAGCTGCCAGACTGACCGGGGGAAGCAGTCTGTCTTGTTACAGGAAACATAGAAATATAGCTTATTTTGTCTGGAAAATAAGAGGCAGATGGCAGAAGCTTGAGTAATCTTCAGGCACAAGCCTACGGTGATGGGCTGCGTCCTTGCCCGAGGAGGCTGTGACTGACTTGCCGCAGGAGCTGTGTGCCAGACTCAGGCCTGCACGAAGGCAAGGTACACACCGGTGATGTCGGGACGCTGCCCATCTCCTACCCTGTTCCCACAGCACCGCTGCCCTCCGGTTTGTGCCTCCTCTGGCACCTCTTCTGCTGGTCATCGTTAACGGGAAGGTTGCATCTCTGTTACTGCTGTATTCACACAAGCAGCATTCATCCACAAAGATGCTGGGGGATCAGCACTGGGAAAACTGAAGATCCACAAAAGCAAAAAGGCAAAATTCACATGAGAGGAAATGGGCATAAATTGGCTTTGAATCAATTCAGGCTGGAAACTGGGTACATCTTAACTAAACAGCAGGGCAGTGATGTTCAGAAGAGGCCTTCCAATTAGAATAGTGGAAGAAAGAAATATTATAAAGACGGAGCTGAACTGGTTTACCCACAGAATCACTGGTTGGTGTTTCAGAGCTGGTAGTGAGTGCCAGGGAGCAGCTTTTCCAACTCTACGCTCATATCTACAAATCCACAAATTGTGTTTCTGGAGTATTTTTTTACTTTTTGCTGAATATATATGGGGTTTCCAAAGAAGCACCAAAATCCCACGACAGCTTTGAGCACAGGGCATCTGGCTTTCTTTTGTGTTTGAAAAAAACGACCAGAGCCAGTAATGATGGTATGATCATGGACATAATTTCTGCCTTCTGTCAGAATATAAAAATGCAGTGCCAGAGTAAGAACCATCAGTTTGAAGTATTGACTGGATGGTTAGACTTAACAGTGAATTTGCTCTCTTTTAAATGTGTTAAATCCAACCCTAGATTAAATTTAAACTACTTTGCTACAGCATAATCCACCAGGGACACCCTGACTTTCCATTGACTTTAATGGAGCCTCTACTGAACAATTAGAGCAAAGCACAGAATATGCAGTGTGGATGTAGAGCCGAAGAGGTTAACATCCATTTTTGGTGGGTAATTTCCCCTTTTAGTTCTTACTGTGTCATTATAATTAGCAAAGCCCATGGGTTCAAATCTGAGCTAACAAAGGGCAGTGGCATGATAGTTTGTGTGTTGTTACTGCTGCTTATTACATCTATCATTATCATCTCTCTGTGACCTTGGGTTTCCCCTGCTGGTTTATCATCTTTTCTCTCTATCTCATATGCCTGCTGTAAGCTCCTTGGGGCAGATCTGATGGTTTTGTGGTTCAGGCCTACAACAACAAGACTTTATTCTACACTGAGGCCCATAGGAACAACAACAATCCAACTTTTAGAAGGAGTGCTAACAGATGTACAGTTTAATGGCAGGTCTTTTGGAAAGGCCAATGGTGCCGTGTCAAACGTGTCTTCTCCTGGGAGCCTCCAATTGACTATTGTAGGGCTAAAAAGGGCTGAGATAAGAGTTTAGACATGCTGCAGGACTGGATCTGCTTGACTTCCAAATGCAGGCTGCTGCACTGCAGGCACGGGGACAGGACAGGCAAGATGGTGCAAGGCCCCACTGGAAAAAGAGCAGGCTTGGCTGTATGTCTAGTTCAGTAATGGTGGATTGATCAGATTCATCAGCAGGACATTTCCCTCCAGGACAGACTGGCAAGTTGGAAGGTTTGGATTTTCACATCCTCCTGCTGCATCCTGGTCCTCTTCTTGAGGCCCAGCAGCTGTGGAGGCCCTGTTGGCATGTTGGTGTCTCCTATTCTCTGCCAGCAGCTAGCCACAGTCAAGTCTCCTAAAAGCAGAGGTATTTTTGTCTAACTAATGGCTAATGCAGGGGTACATGGATGGAATGTAGCAGCATCTTAATGATTACAGGGGAGATCAGACTGGATGTTTTATTGTTCCATTTTGTCCAGAAATCTGCAGAACAATGTGTTGTCTCTGGCTGGACAAAGACTTTTGAGATGAAGTCCATGATATAGAAGAGGTTTAAAATTACAGCACAGAGAACAATGGCTTGAAGAGAACCAGATGGGTCTTGACATCACCAGCCTTTTCTTCCCTCCAGTTCCCCAGCGCTGTTGCTATTGTTTGAGCCTCATCACTAACAGTATCGGAGAGGGATCCAGCATCGGCCAACCACTAGGACTCTTACTACTGTATCATTATTTCTGCTCCTGGTACAACTAAACAGGATCATGATCAAAATATTGAGGGCTCCCAGCAAACCTATGCCACCATAACAGGAGCTCAATCACTGTTTCTGAGGAGAGGATGGAAATTTCAAAGTTAATCTGGTTCCCATCTCTGGAACAGTAGCACACAAAGGCCTCGCAGTGCACCGAGAATTCAGTCATTTTATGCAGGTCAGCCTTACGATGAAAAATTTTATATCAAAATGTTTAACTTCAAAAAGGCTTAGACTCGATTTCCTGGTGAAGGCTCGAGTCAGTTCTCATTTTAATCACACCTGCTTGCCTGCCCCTAGGTAAAATGTCATTGTATTATCACGTTTGATTGTGATAATCATAGCCATTTGGCCAATAACACAATCACAGGACTGGGCGTACCTGATGATTTAATCCAAATTCAGATCCAGATATGTAGCCTGTCCCATTTTGGAAAAGAGTGGAGCCATTTATTTGAATCTGGATTGTCAAATTAGGATGCATCCCTGTGCTCTGAGGGCCTTGCTTCTATCTTACCTTATCTCCTGCTCCCCAGACAACATTTTTCCTGCTTAGGGCAGCTGCTCCAGTGACTGATTCTGAAGCTGTTGAAATAATGCCGGCTCTCCCCCAGTCCAGAGAAACCAGTGGTGCCACATTGTTTGTGTCTTTCGTCTCATAAGTAGTCCATGAATATGCTTCCTTTAGTCACTGAAGGAAAATACTTCCAAGAAAAAACTCTGTCTTGTCTTTAAGAAAAATATTTGGACTGGTAAAATGCATTGTACTATGAAGGATAGTTCCAATTTACAGACTCATGAGCTTATGAGTGGAATAAGCCTCCATCCTTATCTTTATGTTACAGCAATGGCACCCACATACGATAAGTCTTCGCTGGCAGAATTTTGAAAAAGTAATTCCAGTGCAGTGAATATAAAATAAATGCTATCAAGGAAAAATATTTTTTGCTCCCCTGGAATAGAAAACATTATTGAAACTGTTGGATGCCTCAGGAGTCTATTCATGCAAAATCTATTTCTGCAGTCAAAACATATTCTATTCTGCAGATATTTTTTCAATATGTGACTGAGATTTCAAGACAGAAAGAAATAGCCATTTTGGCCAGGAAAGAACTGGCATGTGGTCTGATTTTAGGTGAGTGTAGACTTTTGCATGAAAATTATAGTAATTACAGGTATTTGTAAACAGCGATTTTTGCACTTTAACGGCCTAATCGCATGGTCAACAGCTGGAAGTTCTCTGTGCAGATTCTTACCTAGCACATAATAAAAGTCACCCTTTGCTGCATTTCCACAAAGAAACAAATTACAGCATAAAAGAGACCTGCCAAATGCAATCTTTCATTCTCTTCTGCTTCTTAAAGAGAATTTTTGAATATTCAGATTTTTAAAAAGGAGTAAAACAAAAGGAAAAATAATTTATGTATATCTTAAATGCATGCCTAAGGAAAGAAAAGGAAAATGCTGATGTATATATACTACTTAGCTTTTTACTGCTATATATGCTTTTCCTTTGCATTTGAAAGTTCATGTGTCATGAATAGTACACATCTGTTCTTTTCATTTTTAATTCTTTCTTAAATACATATTTTTAATTTCTCCCTGTTGTTTTCTCAAATGGTTCCATTACAGCAATATAGAAGCGTATCTAGCAAGCAAAACCACACAAAATGACTCTTGTTGTATTGAACATCTTGGCAACCTGACGGAAAATTTGTTCTAGCTAGTAGGAAGGCAGAGGAGAGAGAAGAAAGAAAGAAAGAAAGAAAGAAAGAAAGAAAGAAAGAAAGAAAGAAAGAAAGAAAGAAAGAAAGAGAAAAAAAAAAAAAAAAAGGAAGAGAAAGAAAGAAGAAAACAAACAAACAAACAAAAACAGAACAAATCTGACCAAACCTGTCTTCCCCCTAGACTGGTGGAAAACACCTCATTTTAGCTTCATGGTCCCCAGGTGTCCCAATCCAGGCATATCTCAACAAACTACAAGTTGTAGTAGCTGGAGTTGGTGGTTTGCTTTAATCTTTTTTATGCATTTAGGGGTACCTGGGAAATAAAAGGGCAATTGACATATCTCAGCTGAGAAATGGTAGCTTGAAATCTGTAATTTAATTGTTTGTGATGAATACCGTTTGTCCTCGGGCTTTCTAATAAGATGCTGTCAATATGTATCACTTCTAATCTTCTGCACCTTTACCATTGTTTCTCTGTTGAACATCGGCTGACCATTGTATTTAGGATTTTCTCTAGGCAAGTTTTCAGAAATGAGTACATAAAAACTCATGAGACACCCACAGCTTCACCAGGAGCTGGCAGAAATGCACAGCTCCAGCCTTCTTTCTTGCCTTCATAGCTACTTCCCTTCATTCAACACCCTAATGGTTGTATAGATTGTGTTAATAAGCATCAAGTTATATAAAGCTGTGCACCTGTGGGTTAATTTGTGTATGGAAACAGCAAATTTGTATATGCAGTTTATAATGTCAACATTAGCTACTGGAACTTGAGTATAAACTTAGCCTAAAACTTGCAGTGGAGGAAAAATTAATGCTAGTGAACCACTCAGAAACAAAAACCATGAAGGCTTCCAAAGTCCCTGTAAGAAACTGCTTTTTTAGAGGATGACAGCGCAATCTGAAGCCATGTGACCCTCTGGGCCTTGTCCCTGGCGCGTGCCATTTTGCTCGAGTGAGGGTGGGATGCCAATCGTCTAGGGCTGAGCATCCCCAGCAATCCCTGGCTGAGAGAGCTTGGAGGAATGGACTGGCAAAGCTCTGGCATAAACCAGGTCCTGCATAAATAGTACCCGCCTGACTTTTTTGGTGGCATTCCAGGTCTGGTGCAGCTACATCTGCTGTTGGAGGCAGTTCCTGGTGTAGCTAGGGCAGCAGTGAAGGTTGCCCATTCCTTCGCATGCTGTTACTGGGGCTTCCCAGCTGCTGACTTGGTTGGAGAAGGACAGATCTCACACTTCACCTACAAGATTTACCCCAAGACTCGGTCTTACCCCTTCCTTACCCCTTGAACACATGATCCTTTCTACCAGCAGGTTCTTGGCATATATTTGGGTTCATTTTGTTCTTTGTCCATTTTGTCACTGCCTATGTTATTCTTTGTTAATTTATGGATTGCTGTGAGTCTTTGGCTTTACTCTTATTAAATATTGTGTATTTTAAAGGTGGTTAGTTCTTTCATTGCTAGTATTAATCGCTTCACTATCAATTCCCTATTCCCATCTGTTGTTTTGAAATAGCGTTATATATTATTATGCTTCTTCATTGCTTAGGCTCTGTCACAGCTGACTGCTTGTTTACCTCACCCTCTGTGGAGTTTCCAAAATCCTTTTTCTCCCTTGTTCTCATGGCAATGCTCCAGTTCCCTGAGCCCTGGTGTGTTCATCAGCAGTTCTGTTGGGTAACCTTCAGGGCATCTTGCTTTAGAGTTTTAACATCTCTCCCAATTTCTCACCCCCTTTCTCCTCAGCTGTCTGTCCTATCCCTCTGCTAAAATTAACCACCCTGTAGTAGCATCAGCAGAAGTGAGTTTGTACCTCTGACTTAACCACCATGCTGTCATCTCAGCTTAAATCAACAATGAGATGAAGAAGCACAGCTGAGTTACTGCAAAATCTCCACTTACTCCATCCCCTTCAGATTCCCCAGAGCACACATGGCCATTGGCTAGATATTTCATGTCAGAGTTACCTTGGATGTTGCTCTTGTCTTCCAGTTATTACTTGTTGTTCCTCCTCATTCTTTCCTGCTCCTATAGCCTTTTTGTGCCCTTTTCCTAATTGTTTTCCCTGCTTTATTACCCCTTCTTTCCGCCCTGCTAATAGCAGGATTGTTTCCAAGCAGTTTTTTCGCTTCTCCACTACACCTATTTTTATTTTGAGCCATCTAACCAGCATATCTTATGGATGTTTCCAACACTGATAACATCAAATGTCATTCCCACCTGTGTTTCAGGCACTTAAATTCCAGCATCTTAGAAAACATGGTATTTACTCTTTAAAGGGACAATACTGTGGCTAAAAAGGGTATGTTTCTATAACCTGTTTTAGGACCATCTGTAACCTGTATTTCACTCTTTGCAGTGCTGTGGGCTTATGAGCAGAGATGATAGTAAAGGTAAGCGCCGTGTCAGCCAGTGTCCCCCAGCACCGCCATCCCTGAAATCTGTTCTTGCCCTTCACAGTGACCTTGTCCCACACTGCCCATATGAATTCCTGCTATCCCTTTCTCAGTCAGAAGGAAAATTTTCAGCATATTACAGTTTGTATGTTTGTGTATATGTAGAACTGGAATCCTTTTCTGAAGGAGAGGAGCATACTTTTCTGTTTGAACCGTTTCTAGTTAGAAACAGGGAACATCAGTCTGGTGGAGAGTTTGGAATAACCAGGCTACGTAGGCACCATGTCATACAAAGGCCATCACACAGAGACCAAGCTCTGTCAATAAATGTTAGAGTGTTTACCCTATTTTTTCAATTTGGAAGGATGTTAGAAATCGGGTTAGGTCCTTTTTCTTTATTTTTCTGGTCAATTTTATTTCAGGCCAATTTCTATCCAGATGCTCTTGCTGAGTGGCTTACTTTTTGTTCTACGAAAGGAGTTTACACTCACTTTGTCCATAGAGGGCACTTTTGCAGCCTTTCAGATTTCATTTTGCTAGCTGAATAAGCCAAACTCGAGCTTCCCTGGGAAGCCTATTTGCTGAGCATCTTAATATCCCTTTCTACATTACTTTCAGTCTGAATTTCTGATTTTTGAATGTGGGTAGCCCTGTCATGGGCTGAATTTTGCCTTTGCAGGGGTGAGTCCCACTGGCTATTCACGTTGTCATTAGCTGCTTTACCAACTTAACCATAATGCAGTAATTTTAAAATGATGAGCATTGTTGTTACAGCAACAATGGTGTCAGTCCCTCAATGCATAAGCTTGTATTTCATATTATTGAATTACTTTTCTTTTATTCTATTCCTTAAGTACTTCCATTCTTTCTGTCTGCTGCCCTGATCTTCTTCTTTATTGACACATTCTCTTAGCTATGGACAATCATTAATATCCCACCTGGGGTACAAAAATTCAGCACTCTTCTTGTTCATATCCAGCCCATCAGGAAACAGAGACGAAAAGATCCCAAAACTGATCCTGGAGAAACTTCATTCATGCCTCTCCTTCAGCACAACAGTTCTCTTTTCAGTACTACCCATGGTTGTCTTCCTTTCAGCAGGCTCCCACTCAATAGTTCCTCGATGCATCCATATTTTCTCTAGTTTAAGAAAAGATTTCCCATCTGACATCTTATTAAATGTCTTGCTGAAGCCCAGATAAATTAGACCTAACACATTTCCTTTATCTAGAAAATCAGTGACCTTATAAAAATCCTATGAAGTTATTCTAAAACAACCTACCTTTAGCAAACCCAACCCCCCCCCCTTTTTTTTTTTTAAGTACATACCCAGTTCATCTCCATGACTTAAAGCATTTCTTTTTTTTTTTTTTTCCTTCAGAATTTGTTCCATAGTCTTCAGACATTTGAGGTCTGACTTGTAATTGTTAGAACTTTTTTTCTTCTCCCTCTTAACTGTAGCAACTGCATTTGTTATTTTTTAATCCCACGAGTTAATAGGCTTGTCATGAATACCTGTGACTGTTCCTGTAGTTTCATGTGCCAGTTCTATCTGAATTCTGAATGAGATTATCTAGTTCCTCCCGACTAGAGAGGATTAAGCTCTTAGATTTTTGCTGTTGTTTCCAGTGTGGTAAAACCTCATTCCCACTGTCTGTCTTCCATTTGCCCTTCTGTTCAGTGTCACTACCCTTAATAATATTTAAGCTAAAGGCTTTTTAAGTGGCTCTTTATCCAACAGATGCATAGATCCTTCTTTTTTATTCCCTGTTGCCAGGTATAGAGCTTTGAGATCTTATTAGCACGAGAGATTCAAAGAATTCTTCAGCCTCTTCCCCATTCAAGGCCTGGAGACACACAGCGGTGTTGACTTGGGCAGCTAGGGTGTTGAGGGCACTTAGTCCATCACAGATTGCCTTTTTGAAAATCAGTTCCAGCCTTACTTTTGTTTATCCTTCCTTTAATGTAAACTGAATCAAAACACAATCATTTGAGCCAGTGCTGTTTGGTCTCCTAAAAAGTCTTCATTCTTTAGCCAAACCAATGGAAAATTCCAGTCATTCTTTTAATATCTTTCTGTTATAAACACAACAGGATATATTATTTATAATTGTCTTCACCAGCTACTTAATTTCAGTGCTGCCACAATGGCCAGCAACCTTTTTAGAAGGCATTTTGTCTTGATTGCGCTTAGT
>VXAV01010864.1:203921-220216 GCA_013399715.1 Alectura lathami
TTTTCACTCCTACATCTAAAGCCAAAATCACAGGGACACAAAACAAATCAGCCTAATTTCACTGTAAACTTTTCTTTTGACATCCTTCTATTTTTCAAAGAGAATAAATGTGTTGTTACATGACTGCTCTTTTCCAGACAGAAGAGGCAGCGAGCTATTTTTGAAGCTCCTTAAATCAGAAGCTCTGGCTCTTTACAAAAGCATCCCCACAGGATATCAGGACTGTGTTTGGAAACATGTGTGATAAAAAAAATCAAACCATAAAAATGAACTGGGATCACCTTGTAATTGGGCAGAGAAGACTTCCCGCTGCCGTCTGTATTTTTCTTAAAAGCCAATGCTTCTGCATTTCTCACCTTTTGCTGTGAGAGATTGTACACAAAATCTCTGATTGCCAAGCAAATCAAAGCCAAGGGGGAGACCCCCTGTTTGGAAGAGACCATCCTCCTCCTATATTCTCTTTTACTGATGTTATGTGGGGAAAATTAGATGTACAGAATGAATCAAAAGTCATTGTAAAAAAAATAAAATAAAAACACCACCACTGGAACAGAGCTATACGGAGGACCCAGAGGAGATCTTAGATTGCATCAGCTTCCATATAGAGCGGCAAGCTAATAGGCAGTTCATTGAAGATAAAGTATAACATAAAACTCAAAATTACAGTGAAAATGGCTTAAAATATAATAAAAAATAATTAAAAATCATACAGGAAGGTGGCACATCAACGTTTGATGTAAATACAGACATAGGAAGTGCAGTTCATCATTTGAATGGATGATACTGTTGAAAAAGGTGATAAAAATACAAGGTTTTTATTCTTTTTTTTTTTTTCCAAAATTTTGAAAAAACCCCAATGGTTCCAACAACTTTTCATTCNAGCCCCAATGGTTCCAACAACTTTTCATTCTCTACTGTCAGAAAGTGATTTCAGTTTTACTACTACTGGAGTTTTTAAAGAAATAAATACTTTAAAATAAAATTCAAGATCTAAAAAATGGAAGAAAACTCACAATATTTTTTAGCGTTTCCTAGTGCTTAAATGTTAAACACACTATGGAAAGACCCTAGTGTCTTCACCAATGAAGTCTCATATCAACCTGCTAATAGAAGCCAGACTTCTGTTATCTCCTGTCCAAAGCATTTCACTCTTCAATGAAATGAAATTTCAGTGTTATTGGAATATTTTGGCAAAATTATTTTTGTTTATGTTAAATGCAAGACAAATTGGACAAGGTACTGAGGCAATACAGAAGTTAAAAATCGGCAGCACTCTCCCTACCTTGGGAATTTTTCTCTTGTTATTTGTAGCCAGACATATCTGAAGCAGCATCTCCCAGCAATGTGTTCATCACGCTAATACTCTGCTTTTCCTTGCATGGTCTGAATTTAACTCATTGAGAGCACACTGACAACAAGTAGGCTGCAGACATTTCAAGGATGGAGCATTCTTCTGTTTGTGGAACAATATACACAGGGAGCATTGCAGATGGCAATGTCACTGTCTTTAGCGTGGCCAAAATGCTTGGCTCTTTTTCCAAATGCAGAGGATAAATTACAGGCAAGGCTTAGAAAATGTGGCCTTTCAGGTGTGTGTGTGGAGGTGAAAAAGTCTTTCTTCTGCACACATGGATACATATAAACACTCACGTTGTCACAGTGCACAGACCCACAAGGATCAGGAATCTATGATGCAAAATACAACACGAGTTAGATATAAGTGAGATAGAGCTCAATATGGTTGATGCCTACATTAGGAAAGGCTTGAAAACCAGCAGAGCTACTTTACAGTGCAGTCTACATATTTTAAAAATAGCTTATTTAATTGCTGATAAAAGCAGGGGTCAGCTTCCTCTGAAAGGCAGGAGGTACGTAGATTTAAATACCTGCAGTTATTTTGGGAACATGGGTAATTAAAATCTAGCAACTCTGCAATTTTGAAAGCAATTGGAACCAAAGAACAAATAAAAAATATTATGTCACTTGCTCTGAAGTTATTTTGTGTCTTTTCCTTCTTTCTATGTCTACTCTTCTTCCACTGCTTTTTAATTTTTTAAACTCTCTTGGCTCTAAGCTTTTTCCAGGTTTCCATCATCCAAAGTAAAAGATCTCATAAATATCTATCTGCTAGTCTATATATCTGTCTGCTTACCAACCTACTTACCTATTGTACCTACCCACACACATAAAACCTAACACTTTATGCACTATTTAAACATATGTGTCCAATGTTTCATCTACTATTATAATCATTTTTCTAGTAATATTTGGCAAGGGATGTCCCATTATAAAAATTATGAATCAAATTGACAAACATCAATAAAACTTTTAATTAATGGATTTAATTTCTCACGTTGTTTAAACATTTGCATAATTTTATCTTCTATGAGTGCTGAAAGGAAGCCAAAACCCACCAGCCAAAAGACGCAAGCAAAGAACAGGATTTCACATAAGCAGAAAACATTATATTAGCGTAAAAGGGAAAAAAAGATTCAGGTTTAATCAATAGCTATCAGAAGGTAATGACTTCTGTCTCTTTACCTAAAAAAGATTAAAAAAAGATTCCATCTCAATGGAATTTTCAGTCATTAATGGAGGTTTCCAAAATCTCCAGAGAGGGAAATTGAATAGAGGTGTTAAGCACAAAAGCTTATAAAGGGGTCCTTAATTCTGCCTCAAGCTGCTCACATTACATATTATCTTCATCTGTGAGCCTTACCAGCATTCATTTTTGAGAAAGGGACTAGAAATGTAGAAGCGTTCTGTGCGCTGGGGGTAACCTTATTGCATAAAAGACTGGGGAAGGTGTAGAACTGAGTGAAAACAGACTGGCCCGTGTTTGTGGCCACCTGTGTGTTCCTTGTAAGGGCATTTTGGAAGTATCAGTGAAGGTATTTGTTAATTCATGACAGACATCTTACAAAGATGCCAATCTTCTTTCCTTTCACAAATTTCATAGCTTAACTGATAGTGAAGCTGCAGCATTTTGTTCACACACCCTGCACACTGCAGCACCATAGGAGAGGACAGCATGCAATTCTCCCAGGAACAGGCGAAGTGTAATGGGTCTGTCAGAATAGGACAAACACAGTTGCGTATAATTAAGTAGAATAAACATTGAACACTTAATAAGGGCTGTCTGCCACTTATACCCAACTGAGAATTCCAGCTACCACACTCGTTCACCTTACAGGTGGTTTACAGTGAAGAGGGGACCTTGAGTAATGTAAAGAGTGTGTAGGAGCGAAGGGTGCTGGGTGGATGCCTCCTCTTCACTCCTTCTCCAAATCCAGATTCTCCAACTCTGTGACCTGCAGAGGTCCTCAGTCAGTTTGAAGGTTTGGGGATGAAAGGAAAGGAACTACAAATGGTGTGGTATAGGCCAAGGTGTGAAAATATGTGCCATGGGATGGCATATCCTTTTTTAAATGACCATGGCTGCGTGAAGGCTTTTGAGCACAAAGGTGGTTGCTCTCTTGAGAAGAATAAAGATATACATGAATATATGAAAAAATAAACAAAAACAAACAAACAACAACAAGGTAAAAAAAAATCACTTTCATAAAGGAAGTATGTCACCAGTGGAGTACCAAGGATATGCTGCTGAGATCCTGTATTGAGTCAGTCATGAAACAGAGAATGAAAATGGAAATGATGCTGTTTACTGACAGTGCAAAATTACGTTATATAGTAAAATCCAAATGACTGCATAGAGAAGTGAAATAACTTCATAACACTGAGCACAGAAAAAAGGTAAAAAACTGGAATGTGAAATTCAGTGCCAATTAATATAAAGTTACATGCACGGTGGAAAAAAAAAACAACCCGAAGTATACAGGCAAGATGCTGAGATCAAAATTAGCTACTGGCACTTCACAAAGGTATCTTAATGTCAGCTTGGTTGGCTTCATGAAAATGTTAGCTCAAAATGTTTAGCTGCTGTTGAAAAAAAAAAAAAAAAAGGGAATTACCATGAAATGCATGGAAAACAAATGGTAAACATCATTATGCCAGAGTATCAATCCATTATGCTTTCATCTCCTGAGTAACTCATGTTTTTCTGTCCTTCTATCTGAAAAGATATGTGGCTAAACCATAGAAGTCAAAACGGGGGCAAAAAAGTTGATCAAAACTATGGAGCAGCCCCTGTGTGTGAGAAAGATTAAACAGGGCTGGATTTTTTAGCCTGAATAAGAGGTGACTGAGGAGGGATAAGGAAGAGGTCTGTAAAAGCATGGAGAAGGCAAACGGAAAGAATGGTGGTTACTTCTCAAAATGAAGAAAAAAGGAGTCACCAAATGAAACTATCAGGCAGCGAGCACAAAATAAACAAAAGGAAGGAACTCAGAAAGAACTCTGAGTCACAGGATCTTGAGGCTGAAAGTAATAGATTAGTCCAAAGCATTGTAGGATAAACTCACAGACGAAGCACCTGTGAAAGGCCATATAACATAAGAAGTGCAAGTCCCCAGCTTGGGAACTTTCTAAACCAGTCTGTACCTGAATCCCATTTTTACCAGTGAAGATAAAGCCTAGGGATGTCTCAGCCTAAAGTTCTTGTGCTTCTCCTAAAACCAAATCTCCTCACTTGGAGACTTACTTGTGTGGGGTTTTAGCCAAGGAGCTGCATTTGGTGTTTTGTGGGGGGAGCTGCAGGCCTGCAGATGAATGATTTGTGCCACGCTTCAGCATGAGAGCTGCTTGACTGACATACCTAACAGTAGTATCTAGAGAGCTCCCTTCATCCTTACACACAGCAGGCAGATTTCCATACAATTGCAAGGAGCAATGGTGTGTTCGAGGACATCTGTGTCCATGGAGGTGTTTTATTTGCTCCCTGAGCTCTGCTTTGGAGAAAAATTCCTGCACGAAAGCAGGCCATACTCAGGCACTGCATGCTGGGTCCAGATTTGTAGCAGAGTCTGGGAATGAAGTGAATCAGAAATGCCCGTACTGCCCACAAGCCCTACTCTGTGCCACCTACCCCGTCCGCAGCCACTCCAAGCAAAGATTGCTTTCATGGAGAAACCACTTAGGAAAGGTGAGTAAGGACAGCAAGCAAGAGCAGAGAGTTGTAGCTTGTATTTTGAACTTAATGACTAGTTTTGAGGCGAAGACTTGAAGGCCAAAGTTTGACAAGCTGTCAGGCACTGATTGCCATTTTTCATAAAGGGCGCTATGCAAGTGTAAGTGATTGATAGATTGATTGATTTATTTTGCTGAGGCTCCTTTGTGGTCTCCTGGGGGGATTTCTGGCCACACCTCTCAGCCTGAAAGCACTTGCTCTGCCTGCTGTTGCTTTTTTTTTTTATTTGCGGGTAATGAAAATTTGTTATATGCCTTCCCTTTCATCTGTACATGGCAGGCTGTCACACAGAAACAAGCCATTCTGGAACCTTGCTTCCTTCCAAATTGCTAAATATTTTTCTTCAAATTGCTTCCCTAATGGGCCAGTATAATAGGAGCAGCATGCTCTCTGCCCACGCTGAAGATGCCAGAGCATTTGTCCAGTGCACATGTGTGTTGGGCACAACAAACTCATTGCCTGGCCTGGAGACACTGCAGCACTGCTGCTGATCTAATCTATATCGCACGTTCCGCGGGCATGGTCGTGCGTGCTATGGATACAGGCATATACACACACAGGTACTTTTGTTCCCCTAGGAAAATGGGCCTCTTCGGGGACGCAGCCAGCTACACATTCCACTTTCCCAGGGAAGGAGAGATGATTGCATTTCATAAGGTGAGACACAATGGCAGGAGGAGGAGGAGGAGGCAGCACAGCCACCGAGTAATCCAAGCGAGCAGTGACAGAGCTGGGCTCGCTAATGGACTGGCCTGGCCAGTTTTTTATTGACTCCAGTTGCTGCTTTTTGGAGGGGCAGACACCAGTGGTCCCCAAGGTCAGCAATTCCATGTGCTCTGTGCTAAACTGTTGCTGACCCACTGCTTTATGAGCCTAAGTGCTTATCCAGGAACAGAAGTGAATAGGTTGTGTGTGATAAGAAAATAATTTGCCAAAACTGCAACAATAAAGAAGGCCTGATGGGATCTCTTATGGTATGAATAGCCTGGAGCAGCTGCAGATTTCTCTCTGCTTTCACAATTATTTTCATTTTTATAACAACTAAAAAGGGAACATTGTCCACAGGCTCTTGCAGCCCTTATTTTCATATCCAAATCGAATATTCCATATACATGTATGTATATATTACACATTGCGTATCTTTGTAAATAAAGGACAGAAACAGAAGAAGAAGGAAAAGAAAACAGCCTTCTCAGGCAAGAAGTCTGTTGGCACATCAGTTAACTCACTTCTCCTTTCTGTTTCTTTCTTAGGAATCACTAATCCCATGCCCAGTTTCTCGACAAGAGCAGCCCCAGCAGTGCTGGACCCGGGGGCAGTCCCTACGTTCTGTCCCTCTCATTTTTCCACCAGAACCAGGCTGAGCAGTGATTTGCCCTGACAGGGTTCCTCAAGACCCAAAGCCCCACCAGCCTCACCCAGGGCTTCTACCAAAAGTTACACCAGGCCCATGCTCCTCACAGCAGTACCACACACAGGGGAGCTCAGGTCTCTGGCGCTCTCTGAGAACATCTGACACTGCCAGGGAAGGACAGACTCCTAAATATAAAGTCTCCTTGCAGTTCAAATTCTATGTAAGGAGCAGACCAGGCTCTTGTCTCGGATGTCAAGGCAGGGTCAGCTATGCAGAGTTCAGAAAACAGTTGTATAAAGAAAGACACAAAGAAATGACTCAGATTGCAGCCGACCGCCTTTCTGATTTCTCAAGAGGTCTCCAGTGAATCCGAGTGAATGAGCTTTTTGTTGCCTTTGCTGTTTACAGGAGTAGCTGAAGTCAGAGAGAGTTCTCCTGTCTTAGTGCTGACAGCTACAGTATGGCAGAGCTGTGTTGCCTGAGCATATAATGATCAATCTCATTTCAGTTCATTTTGCTAGAATTTAATTTTCACATGGCCCAGTGTGACCACATCCCACTAATTTCCCACTTGGATATTTTCTTAAAACATAGAGACCAGTTGAAGATTCTGCAACTCCTGTTAGTGAAATAATAGTAATAATTTACGTTTATTAAGTGCTGTTCTTCCCAAAGGACTGCCCAATGCTTTCCAAAATTTGTGTGTGCAGGAATCCCTTCACCAAGGAAAAAATGCAGCTGTTTTAGTGGCACACAGAAGCACTAGCTCAACAGCTTAGGATTGGGGAAGCATCAAGGGTTTAATGTTATTACATCTTTGAGTTTCTGTTACAGAAATGCCCAAAAGTCCCAAAAGAGACAAGGTCCTTCCTGTCCCAGGTGAAGTAAGTAGGAAGGTTATTGAATAGAGAACCAGGGAACAGTAAATGACAGAAAGCACACTACAGAAAGGGTAGAAAGAAATGGAGAATAGATAGAGACACACATAATGACACAGGGTTCAAAAATATGATTGAGTCACGGGACTGGAAGGGACATGCAGTGTTATCCAGCACGCTAAGGCAGGTTGATTTCTAACTATTTAATAACTAATAGACATTTCTGCAACTTGTGCCTGATGATCTTTGCTGGTGGAAATTTTGCATGTTCTGAGAAAACTTCTTCTCAGTTGCCTTCTTTGCCTTAATGTGAACCTGAGTGTTCCTTGTTATAACACAAACCTCTTACTACTTGTCTTATGCACAACTAAATCTCTGCAGGCTGTCATTTCCTTTTGAAAACAGAAGACACATTAGTTAGTTGATAGACTTCAGACAGAGGGGCTATGGCAGGATTTTTTTAACCTCAGCATTACAATGGATGTATGTTGTGAGACGGGATTCTGAGGAGGACACATCACGTGGCTGTCAATGTCCACAGCCGTGGTGGCAGCTCAAGAGGCACTGGGGGGACAGCGGCTGCAGCATGAGGGACAGAGGGAAGGGTCCCAGTGGTCAGGAGCAGAGGCTTGGCCCAGCCTCCTACCTGGGAAATGCCATGCACGCATAGACAACAGTTTCTGGAGGTAGTCTGGAGAAGGAAAGAAAGATGGCCACCATAGCATGGGTCTAAGTGACTAAAAGATTACTGACATTATAATCAGGTAGAGGAAGAAGCAGACAGCTCTGGGAAGGGAAAATTAGTAGTTTAGTGCTAATGAACTGGTGCCAGCTGCGTATCTGTAGGGAGAGCTTGCTGACGGAGGTGAAGATGCAGGGCTGGAAGGAGCAGAAGTATCCTGCAGATACCAATTTGCGAGCATTCAGAAAGAGAATGTGTATTGATCGGGGTGTCCAGTTCACAAATATGAACAGATATAGAAAACCAAAAATCTTTTTTTCTCTGTTATTTTATCCAGCAAGAAAAACAGTTTTAGGTGTTAATGTCTTCTCTGCCAAGTCTCCTGCACCCCATCTTCTCTGACCCAGTTTGAAGAACAGAACTGCTTGTTTGCCAAGAAGGAAGAGGCTTTCCTGTTCTTCATCCACATGCACCTCGACACGGACAGGGTGCAACTAATAGTGTACAACAGAATGTGATTTAGGGTGCTTCTCCAGAGGTTTGTTAGAAAGACTGAGTAGATGCTATTAGGAAATTTCACAAGTTTTAAAATTTCCCTTCTTTTCCCTTATTTCTCCTTCCCCTCTCTTCCCCACGGGACTGGAGGGTGGTTGCATTTCGCAGGCAGTGCTCAGGGGACCCCAGCTCAAGGGCAAGGCGCATCCCAACACCCCGACCTCCTCCTCCTCGGAGACTACCAGGGTACACATTAAAACTGAGCTCTGAGCTGACCCATGTCCCATCCATGTCTTTTGCACTTCCCTAATGACAGAACTTAGCAAGGCAGATGTGATCTTCACCTCTGCAGACCCAGATCCACTTGTTTAAGTAGAATATTTTTTTGTTTATGCTGCAGGCTAAACAACTAGGTTTACCTAGGGTCTCTTGTTAAAATGAGCCATCTGTGGCAGCTGTGGTAATTATACCCAGACTACTGTACCTTTCATGCAGAGCTCTTAGACTTGTGTTGAGACTTTGAAAACAAGAGGAACAACGGCACAAGGGGAAAGAAAATATCTCCTTAGTGCAAAAACTGTCTTGAGGTCCGCTGTTCTTTCATTTCCAACTTTTCCCTGGATTAACCACAATCCCCAAGATGCTCGACAGTAAGTCCCTGCAACAAAGGACTACGTAACCATGTGAGGGCACGATCAGATGCCAGTCTGACGCAGGTTTTCCTCAACAGTGAATGGCTGCCCATACTTTCTTTTGGCGAGCCAAGTAAATTCAGGAATTACACTCCCCTCAGTTCCACAAAGCTATCAAAGGAGTCAGTCTCTTCCCCAGTTTTGATTCCTGCACCCATTCCGAATGACTCTCTGCCAGCACAACTGCTGCACTAGCTGCAGGAGGTTTTGCTCCCCCTGTGCCCAAAGCCATCAGCCTGCTGTTCATATTAAGCAGCAGGAATCACTCCAGAGCAATGCCAGGTATTTCCTCCTCTCCGGGGGGCTGAGCACACCTCCCCGGGGGGGCTAAGACCTTTGATGTCAGTTGATGCTCCAGTAGTAGCTGAGAGAGGTAAGACTTAAAGGTGGTCAAACTTCTGCAAGGTGTTTGATAAATCCCTTCACTTTCCCCTCTCTAAGAGTTCTCCATTTAAACCACACATTGTTTTCATGCAGTAGTTACTGAATAGTGAAATATTTGAAAACCCAAGATACTGGATGATGCCTTGAAGGAAATGCTGATGCATTTAAAATTCCAAGTTGTTGTAAATGCTACCAAACGTAACGATTTTCATCTCTAATCTTGTCTTTGCTAAAACTTAAATTTGAACAGATGGATAAGAAAAAAAACACGGTGGGAATAAACATGAACGTTACCAGCTGGAACTCACACAGGCAAAAGCAGCCATAGTGGTTCTCACACCCTATACTTCTCCTGTTTTGTATTTTTCACTGTGGATTTTCATACACTGTAGGAACAGTTCAGCCATAAGAGTAAGTCAAGTTAGCCCAGCCAGGAAAGAACAATAGCTTTGATTCACGCCCGCTGTTTGTGGCACTGCCACAGCAGAAAGCCTGCCTGAGCTGGGGGAGGTCAGAGCTGTGCAAGGTTCACTGCCCTCACTGGCTCCTTAAATGAGCACAGCTGATCTGGAAAAGTGCTGTCACTGTGGCAGAGAAGGGTGTTCTCATTCTACTTAGCCCCTGAGCAGTTTCCAAATCACTAATGAGGTATTTGAAGCACCAGGACATGATTTAAAGCTCCCATCTGCAGGGACAGTCGTCTAATGAAGATCTGCTCCATTCAGATCTAGAGCAACTCAAGTCCTTCACGTCTGTTGTCTAAAAAGTCCAATAACAAACAGTATGAAGTCATTTCCTGCACAAACTTACTGCACCTTGGTCTTTACCACAAGCTCAGATTTCTTGTGTGGGCTCAGATTTTAGCAAAGAATTACGGTATATTGCTTTCCATGAGAAGAATTTCCCACTTAACAGATCTCAGGACTCTATTAGACCCATGGCTAATGGAAAACCATAAACCATCCCAGAGCTTTCTAGAACTCCATGGAGAGATGAAAGTGCAGATATTTAGCCCCTTCAGGCCAGGGACTGACAGAGGACTCCTTAAAGGAATGCCAAGCTAATAGAAGTTTCAAACTATTTCCAAAGGAAGATATGACTGTGTTAACACAAGTATGATTTAATGGCAGCATTAACTCTTCTCCAGTGGTGTTCCCCTCTGTTTCTCTCCTTGGTCATAGCTGCCACCAAACTCTCTTTTTTTTCTGATAGTCATAGATTTTTAGTCCACTTCTGTTTCTTCATGGCCAGCTCAGTTTGGCTGCTAGCCTTGACTGCTTGTGCACCTTGTTGCACATGGTCCCAATGACATGCAAAGCAGCTGGACCCAGATGTGCTCTGGCCACCCCTGTTCTTGTCCTTGTCCCACCCTCTTCACGATGAACAATCACGAGTTTGACTCAGACCTGTCGTGCTGTTCCTCTACCACTTGGGAACTCTCCCGTCTCTGGCTCCACACACTTCTGCATCTACATGCTGTCAGGGCAGGCTCATATCAGCCATTTACATATCTGTACCTTATCCACAAGTCAGAGTAGAGCAGAGAAATGGGTCCTACTACTGCTACAATATCTCACCAGGCATAAGCCATGTATTTAAATTTACTGTAGGCACGACAGACTTGTGCATCATTTTTCACTTTAGCATATATATGCCATCTAATTTTGGAGAGGCCCTGTCTACTGGTGACTAGTGCTTCTTTGAGCCTTTTTTATTTTAATATTTCTTAACTCATCCCCTCTTAAAACAAACTCAGATTCATTCATTAAAATTAAGGCACTAAGATTCCATGGAGACAAACCCCGGAGAGGGCTGATAAATTACACAAATAAGCTGTATTTATAATACCTCTGATGCCTCCAAATAGGCATTTTATAGAAGAGAAGCTCCAGCAAACTGATAAATCTATTCTCTGATACTGCAGCTAAGCTGCATTTCAATACCTGAAACCATCTGTTTGATACAAGCATACGCTTAGCATATTATGAATACCTGTGCGCATAGGTACCTTAGCATAGCACGTCCCTTCATTTTCTCATAACCAGTGATTATAGCCCAGGCACAGAGAAGCGTGTAGTGGGCTGAGAAGGAGGGAGGAGGAGAAACATATAAAGAAGATGGATTTTTTTTGCTTAATCTGTGCAAGTCTGACAGAGCATATGAAGATCTGTAAGCCACAGAGTGCCAGTGAGACAGAGACAGGGAGACAGACAAAATTATTTCCTTTGCTGGGTCTTGCAGTCTGGAGTAGTAGCTGCCTTATTCGCAGGACTTTTTTTCCCCAGACGCCCACCCAAGAACCATTCAGCTACATTTATTATTCTGTCAAATACAATGTGCAATAAAGAGCCAGTCTCCCCAATGATGGGTACCTGTGTTCATAGCTCCACAGTGAAACACATAAATCACATGTGAAGGGCAAGGCACATGTGCTTTCTGTTTCTTGTATCACCTTTTATTATCTTAGGACTGAAAAGTTAATAACCCGGTGGGTAATCATGCCATTATCAGTTTACATTGTACTAAAGCCCATTCAAATGATGATTACATATGTTAATGAGCATCGTTATAATGCACTACACAGTACATTACCTTCAATAAATATAATTGTTTATGCACTTTAATGAGGGGATATAATGCCCCCAAAACTAATGGTATTGGCTGAATTGTGATTTATTGCTGGAAAACTTTGCCATTAAGAAAGGAAATCTTACAAACCTTTCATGTTTATCTAACTTTTTTCCTTCTTTAAAAGCTGCCACTCATCTCTCCCTCCTTCTGCTTGCAAGGAGCAAATAGCTGTAAGACACTTCAGCAGTGCTCCTTGTCAATGCCTTTCCCCACCTGAAGAAGCAGGAGGTGGGTTCATTTAGAAGGTTTAATGAAGATCATTATGTTTACCCCTTAGAAAGGCTTAATGCGTTATCTGGCAACAAAACTGATAACACGTCACACTTTTGGCTGCAAATCAAGCAACGGGAAGTAAAAATGTTGGTTGTTAAACTGCAGACTAGGAACAGAAAATAAAGATGACATTTTGGCCAATGGTCCTTCATCTAGCTATAGAATAGGCAGAGAATAGTTGGCTGTGCTGAGTATTCAAAGCTCTCCAGCTGGGAATGAAGAAAACTAGAGGTGAAATGCCACTTGATCTCTTCAATCTCTAGGTGCTTTCTTTTCCAGAGGAGTGAGATAAAACCTTCCTTTGTGGACTCAATAAGAAATGACAAAGAGGCAGAGAATGCTAAACCAGGCAGCACTGTGTAACTGGCTGAGGGTGCAGTAGGCTGAGCGAGATGAGCTATCAGCAACTAAACTGCACAAGACTGGAGTTTCCTCTTTAATTTCCCTCCACTTGGTTTCCTTCCTGAATGGCACCGCTGTGACATTTCCATTACCGGTGAAAAGTAGTGTGCTTTGTACAGTAGTCTCTTCTCCTATTGAAGTCGGTGGCAAAAACTCCCATTGATTTCAACAGCAGAAGCAGCTCGCTAGCTGCAGGGGAACAGTTGCCTCTGCAGAGAATTTGCATGCAGTATGTCCTAATTTTGCTCTCTCATCAGTGTCATAAATTTTAAAAAAAGTTTCTCTGAGTCTTAAAGAACAAATAAAATACTGAAATTTAGAACAAATAATAACAGAAATTCCTCTAAATGCTATTAAAATTCAGATGTAGCAGCAGGGAATATGAGAAGGCTGTGTTTGAAGGATCGGTATGAACTAAAGTAGTTTCTTAAGGTATATTCCCAAATATGTGTACGTAGAGTAATTACATGAGAAACTTTCCAAGGATCACAGTTATGTTCCAACTAGTTTGAAAGTCAGTAATGTAAAAAAACTTTGACATTGAGATGCAATTTGTGGTAAGATCTAATTAATTTTTTTGCTCCTAAGAATAATTTATTATTTACACTTCGTATTATATATGTATTTTAGCTTCATTAGTCTGCAATGCTGGAAAAAATTATACCTTCAAGTCCTATTTATCAAATTAATGGTGCAATTTCATAGTGACACATTCCACATTCATTAAACCAAGTACAGTAAAAATGCATTTAAATTAGATTAGTGTGATGTAATAACGATTCCAGTGTACAGGGTGATATTCCAGCAGTAAAGAAACACCCAGATCGAGTTGAAAGCAACTTTGAGATAATTTTTCAAAATTGATTTTGGCACTGGTTTAAGTGAAGGAATGAGGACTAATGCCTCCCCCCCATAGCTCTCCCTGTGTGAGAGTGTGAGGCCCTGGGCATAATCAAGGGAAATAGCGGTGCAGTCCTCCATGGCTGCTCTGGTGGAGGAACCCACGCATGCTCACAGAAGGTGTTGCCAGGCCCTTAAAATCCAGGCTCTCCAGGCTGTTTTATTTCCTACAGAGGGTGTCAAAATCTCACACGTCTGTGCACGCGTGGGCTTGCATGTGCAGGCACGGCTCTCTGCATTGAGGACTTCTCACCCGTGATGGTTTGCCCCCCAGACTACTGCGCTTTGGCAGTGTGGGCACTCCCTGGACTGCAAGGCCTGGGTGAGCATTGCTCTGTTTCTACAAAGTCCGAAAGCTCTAGCCAAGTCTTCTCACTGTCAACACGCTGATCCTACTCTTGTGGTCTCTGCAGTCCAGCAGAGGAGTAGTTTCAGCTGGCTGATACTGAACCCTGCACCGTTCCAATATCACATTAAAGAAGCAAATTAAATCCGAATAGCTCCTTAATAAAAAAAAATCTTTCTTCAGAGTATCCATAGGGAGTTGTGTATTGTACGTATCTGTCTTTCAGACTGTAAGCCTTCAGGGCACTGACTGTCTTTATTTATGAAACACATACAGTATTAAAACACCATTGGCACTTAATAAATCAGCAAAGCTACAGTCATTACATAGGCCTCTTGGTGAGCCATCAGCTACCTTAGCACATTAACGGAAGAGCACCCTTCGCATTTTGGTATGTGGCTTGTGATAAGCATGCAGTGTTAGGGCAGATTGACAGCCCCAGATTTTGGAAGATGTTGCTTGCTCACCAAGGAAGCCTGAGGCCATTGCAAGTATCACTGCACAGCCCTCCTCAGGCTCTTCTGTCCTGGCCTACAGGTACTGTCCTACCAGGGGATGTAAGGTCATTCTCCATCCTCATCACCTGGTGCCTCTTGAACTAAAGTGCAAAGAAAGGTGGGATGACTGATGTAGGACAGCAGGTTTAGAGGATTTCATGTTAGCAGGAGTTATCAAATCCTTACACTATGGTGGCACAAAGTCATACCAGCCAGGGCTGATACAATCCTGACCTAAAAGGCAGGGACCTGGGATCACTTTGGAGAGGACTGAACTTGCAGCAGCTGCAGAAAAGAGCTGGAGCTGAGCTGAACTGGTTTAAAATTAAGGAACAGGGGAATGGCAAAAGGGTAGGAAATTAAGAGTCTTCTAGGGTGAGTTGTACATGCATTAATACCACAGGAACAGCTGCATTTTCAAAGTACTGCATCAGCCTTTTATAAGTCCAAATGTAATTTACGGACTTAGGCCTAGAAGTATCCCTGCCAAAAAGAAATGGTTTTTGAAAAATTTCCTTTAGAGATCTGCTAAAAAGGTGGTTTGAATCACTGTGCACAACTTCATGTGTTAATGTAAACAATTAAGCTTGATTAAAAAGAAATCAGTTTTGCCTCTGGCCTGACTGACCTCGAATTTCTGAGGGCTGATTTTCCCATCCTAAGGGCCTGAGCTCTGTGTACTTTTGACTTCAGCTTCTCAGCCTGCCATCCCCAGGCACATCCTCTCTTCTTCACTTCCCCCTCCCCTTCTTCCAGTGGAGACAGGCTTATTTAAACAATTAAAGCTATATGCCCCTACAGCCTTCTCCAGCAAACGAGGGGCAAGGTACAATCAAGTCAGCCTGAGCACTCAGAGAAAACTCAGAGCAAACCAAACAAAATGATTGCTAAATAATAGTAGTAATGAATTGAAGCTAAGCTGAAATTTGCATTTGCTCATCTATCTCAATTGAAGATTTCTGCTACCGTGCACCATATGGTGCTGTGTCAGGCTATAAATACGTTGCTCTCCCAGACCCATTTCTAACGGCATTTCCCATCAGTAAACATGTGCGCCTGGCCTCTCCTGTGCCTCTGATGTCCGAACACTCGAGTGGGTACCTCTGTGCACCTATGGGAAACAAATGCAACCTGTCAGAGCATGGCAGTGGAGGACACCGACGTTACAACGACCAGCTGCAGCAGCTTCCTTTCTCTCTGCTTTCCATCTTCACACCCATCAGCAGGGCTGATCCAGTGCCCCGAGGCTCCTCCTTTGTGAATCCTTTGCCATGGCCTGGCCACACTGAATGCCACAGGATCTCCATGGCAGGACTGAGCAGGTGCTTGCTGTTTCTTGCTCTGCTGTTATTTATTCTCCATAGAGCTAAGAAAAAGGGAGTAGCCAATGCACTCCACAGGTGAAGGGTTTTGCCTCAGGGAAGAAGTTGAGAAATCAGTCAAGAAGCATGAATGCCATCTGGAAGACCTGGAAAGCTTTTGCAATGGGCTTAATGAGGTCCTTGGGCTCTACCTTTTCCAGTGGCAAATTTCTACATCATTCTTCTGTAGGACCCTAAGCACGGGGATGGAGCACTACGCTGTACTGCAGCCTGTTGCAGCCTGGGGCCTTCATGCCCTCTCTGTGTTTGTTTAATGGGCTGGAGTTTGGTTGGTTGTCCCTACACATGGAAAA
>VXAV01010867.1:30705-41820 GCA_013399715.1 Alectura lathami
GGGCTGCCCAGGGCCCCCCCAGCCTGGCCTGCAGCACCCCCAGGGACGGGGCACCCCCAGCTGCTCTGGGCAGCCTGGGCCAGGGCCTCCCCGCCCCTGGGTGCGCAGTTCCCCCCTCCCCCTGACCCCAATCTCCCCTCTTTCATCCCCGAGCCGTTCCCCCTTGTCTTGCCCATGCCCTCGTGCCTCTGTGGGAGGCTCTTGCAGCCTTGCAGAGCTCCCGAGTGTCTTTACAAGGGACGGCACTCCGCGGGTGGCTCTCCGGGGGACGTCAGCTCCTGCGCTGTGCGCAGACGGGGAGGGGGCTGTGAGGCCTGTGCTGCAGCGTGGGAGGGGATCCCCCCTTTCTGAGCTCTGCTCTCTCCCTTCCTTCCAGGCATCACCAACGTGCTCTGTCTCTTCTGCGCAGCGCTCACCGAGCACAAGATCCTGTTTCTCTCCAGCAGCTACCAGCGGCTCACCGACGCCTGCCGGGCTCTCCTTGCGCTCATGTTCCCCCTCAAGTACAGGTGAGGGAAGAGCCCCTGGGCACTGGCCAGGCCACCTGCCCCCCCTTGCTCTGTCCCCTGGTGAATAACCGTGCTGTGAGCGTCACCGGTGCGCGGCAGGTGACTGCAGCAGCGCGGGGGCTGCGTGCGGCTGCGCTCGGAGCTCCTCTGCCGGAGCCTTGGCTGTGCGCTGCTGCCCAGCTCCGAGCAGGGCGCAGGGGACAGAGGGGCTGTTGTGGCTGCTGGCCTCTGTCGCGCTGTTTCCACGCCGGTTGCCATACCCTGGGCTGCAGAAAGCCCGTTTGTATTCCAAAGAAAGCTTTCCTTTGGAGTTACATTGCTGGGCTGGAAACGTTTCCCTCAGTCAGGCTTCGGTTATAGCTCCAGGGGCAGAGAAGGGCCGTGGTCGGTGTCCACGGGCGCTCAGAAACCCGGCGCGGCTGCAAGGCACCAGTGTGTCTCCAGGGCTGGCAGCAGCACACAGCTCTGCCTTCCTGGGAACGTGGCCACCCCGTGGCCTGTGCTCTGGGGGGAACTGTTGGCCAGCGTGGGACGGAGCGAGGGCTGGGGCTTGGGGCGTCTGTGCTCACCTCCCCTCTTGTTGTGGAATCCCAGAATGGGTGGGTGGGAAGGGACCCCAGAGCCGCCCAGGCTGCTGGGCTGCGCTCCCCGAGGAGGGCAGGGGATGGAGGCTGGGGGCCCAGCAGGCCTCAGCTGCCTGCAGCAATCAGAATTTTGAATACATCCAGAGAAGGAGACTCCACCGCCTCTCTGGGCAGCGTGTGCCAGGGCTCTGCCACCCTCACGGTGAGGAAGTTCTTTCTCACATCCAGTGCTCTCTGCTTGCAGTTTCACATATGTGCCCATCCTGCCTGCGCAGCTCCTGGAGGTACTGAGCACGCCGACTCCCTTCATCATCGGGGTCCACTCCATCTTCCAGTCGGAGACGCAGGAGCTGGTGAGACCCCGTGCACCCTGTGCTGTGTGCTGGCAGCAGAGGACACAGTGGGGCACAGATCCCAGCGCCATGGGGGCTGCAGGGCCCTGGGAGCCCCCCAGCGCCCCCCCAGAGCAGGGGCACAGGGCAGCGCCCAGGCGGGGCTGGGGCTCTGCGGAGGAGGAGGAGACTCCCCCGGCCCTGGGCAGCGTGTGCCAGCGCTCTGCCCCCTCCCAGCACCGCAGCTCCTGCTCCTGCTCCTGCCCAGGGGGAGCTCCCTGGGGACCAGCTGGTGCCCGCTGCCCCCTGTCCTGGCGCTGGGCAGCACCCAGCAGAGCCCGGCCCCAGCCCCTGGCCCCCTGCAGCCGTTGCTCAGCGCTGAGCAGACCCCTGCCAGCCTTCTGCTCCCCAGGGCAGGGCAGAGCAGAGGGGTGAGCCTCTCCCCACCCTGCCGGCCCTGCTCTGGGCCGTGCCCCCCAGGGTCCCTCCTGGGCCCCAGGGCACAGTGCTGGCTCAGGGGCCCCCGACACCCCCAGGTCCCTCTCTCAGCTCCTTCCCAGCAGCTCAGCCCCAGCCTGTACTGGTGCATGCAGCCGTGTGCTGGGTACCCCACCCCGCCCCAGCGGGCGCTCGGCTCGCGCTGTGTGTGCCGCGCTGGCGGCCAGCGCGGGCCATGCTCCGTGCCCAGCCAGGGTTGGTCTCGGTCTGTGCCGCAGCGGCCGGGTGAGCTGAGGATTTGATTTCGAAACCCAGCTGGCAGCGCTGCTCCAAGAGGCTGCATTGGCACTAGAGCCTGACAGACTTCAGTGTGGCAACTGAATGAAATCAAAGCATAATGAGCCTGATCTAGACTGAAGCCAGCTTTTGTGCAGCCTTCTGAGCAAACTGGAAAGTGCTGCTCAGGTCAGGCGGGGCGGCGTGCTGGGGCTGGCGCCGGTGCTTGTGTTCTCTCTGAGCCTGATGCGGCACGGGCACCACGACCCCACGGCGGTGGCATGGCCCTAGGGCAGGGTCCCCCTGCCGTGTCCCCCGCTGCCAGCTTTCCTCCCCACTGCTCCCTCGGAGCTGGCTCGTCCCCGTGCCCCTCGTGGCATTGCCGCAGGCTGCACACAGCCTGTCGCCTCCCCTGCAGGCCGCGGTGGGATCCCCTTGTAGCTCGTGTGTTGGGTACTCAGTGGATGAAACAGCTGCCGAGGGCTGGGGTGCTCTGAGCTCACAGAGGAGGGAGAGGAGATGGGCTGGTGGTCCCCAGATCCCCCCTCCTGGGCTGGGTTCATCCCCGTTATCTCCCCGCTGCCAGCGGGAGGCGGCGGGCGGTGTCCCGGGGTCTGTCCTCATCTCACGCCTGGCCTCTGCTTCCAGCTGGATGTCGTCATCGCAGACCTGGACGGGGGGACGGTGAACGTCCCTGAGTGCGTGCACATCTCCCTGCTCCCCGAGCCTCTGCTGCAGCAGACCCGCGAAGCCCTCTCCATGGTGAGCGCCGCAGCCTGGCCCCGTCCGCAGGGCGCGAGGCGGGGACGGTGACGGGGGAGCTGGGTCCTCCGGGCTGCGTCCCGCGAGGCCCTGATCCCGACGGGCTCCTCTGCGTGGCCGTGCTGCAGGGGTTCCTCTGCCAAAGGGTTCTGGGAATGAGGCGGCTGGCGCCCAGCCCCGGGGCAGGAAGCAGCTGCAGCCCTCGAGCTGCTCTTCTGGCTGCGAGTGCGTTCCCAGGACGGCGCGGCCAAACAGCAGCTGTGGCCGTGGGGAGCCCCTGGCAGGGCAGAGGGCTTTCTGATAGCCAACAACTGCAGCAAGCCCCGTCCCGAGCCCCTCCGAGCTCATCCATGGGCCCTGCTGCCTTCGCGTCTCCCAGCGGTGAAGGCAGATCCCCGCGGGCCGGGGTCTGAGCGCGCTTTGTGCCCTGCCTGCAGGTCTTGGACCCAGAGCTGGAGGTGGCAGACCTGGCGTTCCCCCCTTCTACGGTTTCTGCCTCGTCTCTCAAAATGCAGGTGAGTGGAGCGGGGGCACGCAGGACCCTGGGGAGCAGGGAGCCTGGGCTCAAGGCTGTCGTCCCTGCTGGGTACCCAGCTCCACAGGCGGGGAGCAGGACGCACAGCGCCCTGCTCCCAGCACCCAGCACCCTGCCCTGGGCTGCAGGCTCAGCGCCCTGCTCCCAGCACCCAGCACCCTGCTCTGGGCTGCATGCTCAGCGCCCTGCTCCCAGCACCCAGCACCCTGCCCTGGGCTGCAGGCTCAGCGCCCTGCTCCCAGCACCCAGCACCCTGCTCTGGGCTGCAGGCTCAGCGCCCTGCTCCCAGCACCCAGCACCCAGCACCCTGCTCTGGGCTGCAGGCTCAGCGCCCTGCTCCCAGCACCCAGCACCCTGCCCTGGGCTGCAGTCACAGCACCCTGCTCCCAGCACCAGGGCTCCGGCCTGGCAAGTGGTGTGGGGCTGCAGAGCTCCTTCCTCCAGGCGTGCAGTGTCAGGGACGCTGGGAAGGGGAGGGCACCGGGGTCCATCTACCTCCTGCTCTTTTCCCTGGAAGCTCCCTGAGCTTCCTGCCCCACTTGGCAGCGGCCGGGCCTGGCTCGCGGTCCGGATCCCCGTGCCCCGGGAGCTGGCTGCTCTTTGTCCTTCTGAGCGCGCTGTCCGTCCCCGTTTGCAGGACAAGGAGATCCGGGCCGTCTTCCTCCGCCTGTTTGCACAGCTGCTGCAGGGCTACCGCTGGTGCCTGCACATCATCCGCATCCATCCCGAGCCGGTCATCCGCTTCCACAAGGTACGGCCCTGACCCGGGCGGGCGCGAGCAGCAGGGGATGCGCTCCTGCAGCCACCCTGCTCCAAGGCCTCGTGGCCGCCCAAAATCAGCTCTCCCAACTGCCCCGTGTGGCTGCGGGATAACTCCTCTCCCGGTGGGTTGCACTGAGGTTGGGAAGAGTTAATCTGTGCGAGGGTTGCACGCACGCAGCTGTGTCTAGAGATAAAGCTCTGCGTTTCCAGCAGGTGACCCCCCCTGCACCGCTGCCAGCTCCACCTGCATCCCTTGTTTGTCCTTGGGTGTCCCGAGGTCCCGTGGGTCGGATGCCATTTCCCTGTTTGTGCCTGAGCGCGGTCGGACGCCCTGCAGCTGGTGTCCCTGTGCCTGGTGCCGTGCGTGTCCCTCGTGTCGCGACCCGGAGCTGTGGAGTTTCTCCAAGTCTAGGAGAGGAAGCAAGACCAAGGGAGAGGAAGCAGCAGGGCTGACCTCTGCAGGGGCTGTTGGCAAGCACAGGGCAGGGAGAAGAGGGAAAACTCGAGGTGTTTGGGGTTCTGTGGAGGAGACCTCACGCAGGAGAGGGCAGCGGGAGCAGAGGGAGCGAGCGCTGGGGCTCAGCGTGGCCACGGCAGCAGCAGCAGCTCGCCCCACGCCCCGCGGGCTCCTCCCCCTCGTCGTGTCACCCAGGACGGCCACGCTGACGGCACCGCGCTTCCCTGTTGCAGGCGGCCTTCCTCGGGCAGAGGGGGCTGACGGAGGACGACTTCCTCACCAAGGTGCTGGAGGGCATGGCGTTCGCCGGCTTCGTGACCGAGCGGGGGGCCCCGTACCGTGCCATCGACCTGTTCGACGAGGTGGGTGGCTGAGCGGCTCCTCCCTGCGCTGCACTGGGACGCGTCCCCGCTCCCAGCGAGGGCCGGGGGCTTCTGGAGATGGGGCTGGGGGCTTCTGGGGGCGGAGCCGGGGCATCGTAGGGTGGCAGGCAGCTGCTCCTCTCACCTGCCCCTTCTCCTTCCAGCTCGTTGCTTACGAAGTGAAGCGCATGCGTGCAGAAGAGGGGAACAAGCAGAAAATCTTGCGGCACATCAAGGAGCTGGCGGAGAAACTTTACAAAAACGTGAGTCCTGAAGGCACGGGAGGAGGGGAACGTGCTCTGGTGGGACACAGAGCTGGGAGACCCTGGCTCAGAGCCCAGGTCCGTCCGCCCTCGCTCTGTCCGTGCTGGTGCTGGGGGCAGCGCCCGCCGCGCTGGGTGCGCTGTTAGCTCTGGTGGGGCAACTGCTGCTCCCTGGGTTAAGGTGTCCTCGTTTTTGGGTGGCCTGGGCATCAGCTGCTGCCTTTCCCTTTGTGCAGCTGCCCGTGCTGCCTGGCCCAGATGGGCCAGCTCCGGCCTGAGAGCAGAGCAGTGCCCTCAGCTCCTGAGGGCTTTTTGCTCGCTGCCGTGCTCAGGGTCAGCGTGCTGCCCCTGCAGCCCCTGAGGAGTCCCTGAGCCTGGGAGTCAGGCAGCCTGCCCAAAGCCCTGCAGGTCTAAGGGGCTGCAGGAGAGCTGCTGGGAAAGGAGAGGAGCAGAGGCTGCTGGAGGAGGCCTCTGTGAGCCCCCAGCCCTGGGAGAGGACGCACGTCTGAACAGGAGCTGTCCTTGCTGCGCAGGAGAACCCGTACCCTGCCGTGACCATGCACAAGGTGCAGAAGCCCACGGAAGGCTGCCACCTGCGCCTCCACCAGAAGCCCTTTCCCCATCTGGACGAGGGCACAGTGCAGTGGATCATCGACCAGGCCACGGCCAAGCTGCAGACGGCCCCCCCGGCTGTGAAGGCGGAGAAGAAGTGCATGGTGCCGTCGGGCCCCCCCATCGGTGAGTGTGCAGCGTGCACGTGCCTCGCCCCGCAGCAGGGAGCCCTGCGCAGGCGGAGCTTCCCCGGAGCATCCCCAGCTCTGGGGCGCTGCCTCCTTTGTGTGCTGCAGCACATGAGGGCCCCACGTGAGCAGCATCACAGAGCCCAGAGCCGCGGGGGCTGCAGGGCCCCCCGGAGCCCCCCAGCGCCCCCCCAGAGCAGGGGCACAGGGCAGCGCCCAGGCGGGGCTGGGGCTCTGCGGAGGAGGAGGAGACTCCCCCGGCCCTGGGCAGCGTGTGCCAGGGCTCTGCCCCCTCCCAGCACCGCAGCTCCTGCTCCTGCCCCTGCCCAGGGGGAGCTCCCTGGGGGCCAGCTGGTGCCTGCTGCCCCCTGTCCTGGTGCTGGGCAGCACCCAGCAGAGCCCAGCTCCAGCCCCTGGCCCCCTGCAGCCATTGCTCAGCACTGAGCAGACCCCTGCCAGCCTTCTCCTCCCCAGGGCAGAGCAGAGCAGAGGGGTGAGCCCCTCCCCACCCTGCCGGCCCCGCTCTGGGCCGTGCCCCCCAGGGTCCCTCTTGGCCCCCAGGGCACAGCGCTGGCCCATGGTCAGCCTGGTGGCCCCCGACCCCCCCAGGTCCCTCTCTCAGCTCCTCCCAGCAGCTCAGCCCCAGCCTGCACTGATGGGTGCAGCTGTTCCTCCCCAGGAGCAGGACCCCACACCTGCCCCTGTAACACGTGGGTGCTGCTGCCCCCCTGGAGCAGCAGCAGTGCTGTCCCCGTTGACCACTCCCATTCTGGCTGCTCAGAGGTCCCTCAGCTCCATCAGCCAGCACAGGGGGACACCTGGAGACCTTGCAGTGTTCACCTGCAGCCATGCAGAGCAGCGGGGGGCACCCATCCCTCCCCACCCTGGGGTGAGAACCCTGCCCTGCCCTGAGCCGCTTCTCTCCCCAGCTGCCATCATGGAGCGGAACGGCAACGCGCTGGTCAACAGCGCCCGTCGCCTGGAGGTGGTCAGGAACTGCATCTCCTACGTCTTCGAGAACAAGATGTTAGAAGCCAAAAAGGTGAGCGAGGAGGGCTCCTGAGGAGCTGCTGCCAGCAGTTAGTGGTGAGGTTGCTCTGCCTGTTCTCTCTGGCTGCCCGGAGGGGACGTTCCTCGCCCAGGCCCAGCTCTTGGCTGCTCTCTCACCTGTTCCCTCGGCACCTCGGTCCCTCCTTTTTGTGTCCCTGGGCTTGTGGCTGTCACCCCGCTGCACCACATGCACCGTCCCACGGAGGTGGCCGGGCTGGGGTCCTGCAGGAGCTCCCGGGGCTGTGCCGCAGCTGGCCAGATGCTGCGGGCCGCGCTGCTTTGCACGGCTGACCGCAGACCCGCTGCCTGCAGGCAGCCTGGCGTCAGCCCACGCAGTCGGAGCGGGACGCCCCTCCTGCTCCCCTCCCTGGGGGCTGCCCCTGCCCTCGGGAGCTCGGCCGGGCCCCGTCTTGCTGCTCCCTGACGCCGTCTTTCCCCGCAGTTATTCCCTGCTGTGCTGAGAGCCATGAAGGGCCGCGCAGCCCGGCACTGCCTCACCCAGGAGCTGAACCTGCACGTGCAGCAGAACCGCGCCGTGCTGGACCACCAGCAGTTTGACTTCATCGTCCGCATGATGAACTGCTGCCTGCAGGTAGGGCAGGAGGGCGTCTCCTGACGGGGGAGGCAGCACCGGGCGGGGCTGGGGGCAGACCTGGGCGTCCTGCGGTGCCTCCTGCTGCAAGCTCTGCTCCTTTCCCCAGGACTGCACGGCCATGGACGAGCACGGGATTGCAGCCGCGCTGCTGCCGCTGGTCACCGCCTTCTGCCGGGTGGGTATCTGCCATGCCTGCCGCAGCCCTCGCGGGCTCAGAGCTCCTGGGAAGCCACCGAGGCTGCTCAGAAGGGCTGGAGCCAGCGCTGCAGCCTGGTTAGGGGCACATTGTCCCCTCGGTGCTTCTTGGAGTATGGGACCCTGCCCAGTGGCTTCCAGGCAGATTAAAGCTTGGCCAGGCTGACACACGTGGAGAAAAGGTGCTTAGAAGCTGGGGATGCTCAGGCTGGGCTGAGGTCACAGAGCCAGCTAGGTTTGGAAAAAACCTTGCAGATCACCAAGCCCAGCACCAGCCTGCCATCCCGAAGACACGTCCCTCAGTGCCACGTCCACACGTCCCTTCAGTACCTGCAGGGATGTGTCCCCGCCTCCGCCCTGGGCAGCCCGTTGCACCGCTTGATGAGATTCTGCCTCCCCAGAAGCATCTGTAGCATAGCATGGGGCCCTGCTGGGCCCTGGTGGGTGCTGAGCACATCTGAGAAGAGCTTGCAGGGTGCGCTTGGAGGGCTCTGGTCCCTCCGCCCACCCAAGGGTGCGCTGCCTTTCCCAGCGACAGGGGAGAGCAGGGGTTGGCTGGAGAGCGGAGGCCGGCACGAAGGCGGCATTCGTGTGACGCTCTTCTGTCTTCTGCTTCCCCAGAAACTGAGCCCGGGCATCACGCAGTTCGCCTACAGCTGTGTGCAGGAGCACGTGGTGTGGACCAACATCCAGTTCTGGGAGGCCATGTTCTACTGCGACGTGCAGAACCACATCCGAGCCTTGTACCTGGACAGCAGCGAGGAGAACCACGCCGACGAGGTGAGGCGGCGGCGGGGCTCCTGCAGGGCTGCTGCACGGGGGCGGCTCTCCCTGTAGGTCCACGGGATGAGGGGGATGCTGGCGCCTGAGGGGCCGCGTCCTGGTGCTGGGAGAGTCCTGTGGGAGCAGCGGGGTGAAGGCTGGCAGCTCTGTCCACGCAGGGCTCTGATATTCCTTCCAACTCCTTCAGGAGAGCGCGGAGGAAGCCAGGTCCGCCCTTGAGATAGCATCAGAGCAGCTGAGGCTGTGGCCCACCATGAGCCGAGAGAAGCAGCAGGAGCTGATCCAAAAGGAGGAGAGCACAGTTTTCAGCCAGGCCATCCACTACGCCAACCGCATGAGCTACCTGCTGCTGCCTCTCGACACCAGCAAGAACCGCCTGCTGCGCAGCTCGGGGCTGGGGGACGTGGAGAGCGTCAGCAACAGCTTCGTCACCAACAGGTCCGCGGGGCTGGAGAGCCGCGGGGGGCGGGAGCAGCCTGCGCTGGGGCAGGAGCTGCTTGGTGCATCCGGATCGTGCAGCTGCGAGTCAGGATTGAGCTCAGAATGACGGAACCGCAGAACCAGCAGGGCCCCCCGGAGCCCCCCAGCGCCCCCCAGAGCAGGGGCACAGGGCAGCGCCCAGGTGGGGCTGGGGCTCTGCGGAGGAGGAGGAGACTCCCCCGGCCCTGGGCAGCGTGTGCCAGGGCTCTGCCCCCTCCCAGCACCGCAGCTCTTGCTCCTGCCCCTGCCCAGGGGGAGCTCCCTGGGGGCCAGCTGGTGCCCGCTGCCCCCTGTCCTGGCGCTGGGCAGCACCCAGCAGAGCCCGGCCCCAGCCCCTGGCCCCCTGCAGCCGTTGCTCAGCGCTGAGCAGACCCCTGCCAGCCTTCTGCTCCCCAGGGCAGGAGCAGCCCCGGGGCTCCCAGCCTGTCCCCGGCAGGAGCAGTGCAGGCCCCTCGATGCAGGTTGCACTGCCCAGGGCAGCAGCAGAAGCTCCTTTGGGTTCCTGTCAAGAGTGGGAGCTCCCTTGGGCTCTGCCTGGCGTGGGCAGGGGCCTCCTGCCGAGGGTTCTGGCAGCGGACACGGCCGCGCCGCGCTAACTCCTCTCTCCCGCGCGGCAGCATCGCTGGCAGCGTGGCCGAGAGCTACGACACGGAGAGCGGCTTTGAGGACGCCGAGAGCTCGGACGTGGCCAACTACGTAGTGCGATTCATCAACCGCTTCGTGGACAAGGTCTGCACGGAGAGCGGCGTCACCAACGAGCACCTCAAGGGGCTGCACGTCATGATCCCCGGTAACGGGCCTTGCCGCGGTGCCGGGGGGCGGGCGGCCGCGTGGTGCCGTGGGGACCCTTCCCCATGGGCTGCGGGGGCTGCTCGAGGGGTTGGGGGGCTCTGGAAGAAGCGGTGGGACGGCCGTGGGGGGAGCGCACCGTGCGGCGGGGGCGTTGCCTGCCTGGTGCGCAGTGCGGCTCTTTGCTGCCATCTCCAACTTCACGTTTGTCCGCAGATATTGTGCAGATGCACATAGAGACGCTGGACGCCGTGCACAGGGAGAGCAAGAGGCTTCCTCCCATCCAGAAGGTACTGGCCTGGCCTGCCGCGGTCTGGGAGGAGGTCCTGGCGCTGCGTGGGGCTGTCACGTCCCCTTCCACGGCCTGCCTGGGCTTGAACCTCCCGTTTTGCACCCCCCCGTAGCCAAAGCTGCTGCGCCCCAACCTGCTGGTGGGAGAGGAGTGCGTGATGGAGGGGCTCCGCGTGTACCTCATGCCCGACGGGCGGGAGGAGGCCGCCGGGGGGAACGTCGGGGGTCCCCCTCTCCTCCCTGCAGAGGGGGCCATCTTCCTCACCACCTACCGCATCATCTTCAAGGGCACTCCCACAGACCCCCTGGGTAAGGAGCTTGTGTGTCCTCTGTCGTCGCGGGCCCGGGGAGGAGGTGGCCAGCAGCGGTCCCGCAGCAGCGGCCGCAGCTCACCTCGCTGCTGGAGTCACCTGGGGAGCGAGACCGCGGCGCCGGTGGGGCTCTGGGGAGGCCGCGGGCCTGGCGGCTGCTCCCAGTGCTGCAGGGGGGGTGGCTGCTCTCGCCCGGCACCCTCTCAGGAGGGCGTGTTGCTCACGCCCGGCATCGGTAGCGTCTCCGGGTCCTGGCCGTCTCGCCCTATGGGAGTCCGCTGAGGGTGGCGCAGGGTGGCAGCGGGATGTGGCTGACCCGTTGCCGTGCTTGTCCCCAGTGGGGGAGCAGGTGGTGATCCGATCCTTCCCCATCGCCTCGCTGACCAAAGAGAAGAAGATCAGCATCCAGGCCCAGGTGGATCAGTTCATCCAGGAGGGCCTGCAGCTGCGCTCCTGCACATTCCAGGTGAGACCGCGCGGCGCTGCGGGGCCGCTCCTTGGAGGAGGACATCGGTGCTGGGACCCGCAGGGACGCGGCCGTTGCTGCCACCGTCCCCCGGCACGAGTCGCTCGCTGCCCGGGCTCGGGCGGGTTGGGGCAG
>VXAV01010869.1:3232-15969 GCA_013399715.1 Alectura lathami
TTTGTGTGATTTGCACTGACAATATCCACAGTAACCTTCTGCATGTTTAGTCTTCTACATGCAGGCCTCTAATTTCGGGTATTTTAAACTGCATCTTATATCCCAATGATAACTAGACATTTATAAGAAGATAGGAATTAAAATTTTCATTGAAAGAGTTTGGTGTTATAAAGTATTTCTCCTGGCTGGAGCAACATCAGAATAGAGGAAAAAATAGAGGAAAAAATAAATGCTTAAAAGAAAATGGTAAACATGGATTTTTTCTGTGAAGAAACACAGGAGCAGCAAAATGTTTTATTAAAATTAAGAGCATACTATTAAAGCTCTGCAGACTCCTGAAGATTCTTTTCCATAATCATTGAATACTAATACTACTTAAGGATTATGGTGATGAACAAATTTAAACTTTTGATGTGAATACTTCTTTTTAAAGCTTCTTGAAGCTTTATGATTGTAATGTGGTACGACTGATCAGTTTGTGACAACAGCTGTGCTGTGTGTAACTCAGGGAAACTTCAAGTTTCAGTGTGGAGTTACTTTCATCAGGGGTGAGTAATTGCTGTTTATTAGTCACAAATTCTGAACTCCCAAAGTGTGAATGTTTCCTCATACTTGTCAGCCTATAATTTCTTATCCAATGACCACTGCTATTTGTATAAATCTTCAGAGCTTTCAATATTTATTTTAATATGGGCAAATCTATGTCACTGTTATTTAGAAGGAATACTCCATGAAGTTTTTGGATACTTTTAGTGACACAATTTCAAAAGACAATAACATTGCTGTTTGTAAAATATTAAATTTATGTTCTATAACCTAGTTTAGAACTCAAATCTAGCAACTGCCCAAGTACTCCTTTAAACAGTGGCAAGTTTAATAATAATTTTCCACTTTCTATAGAGGAATTTTTCTGAAGAATTTTTATCTAAAATGACCAATTCTCCTTTCTCCAGATAACAGCTTTTAAGTATCTAATGGGGAGCTACAAGAAAGAAGTGGACAAACTCTTCAGCAGGGCCTGTTGTGATAGGACTAGGGGAAGTGGTTTTGAACTAAAAGAGGGAAGATTTAGATTAGATTTCAGAAAAAAAGTTCTTTACAATGAGGGTGGTGAAGCACTGGAACGGGTTGCCCAGAGAGGTGGTGGAAGCCCTGTCCCTGGAGAGATTCATGATCAGGCTGGACAGGGCTCTGGGCAACATGATCCAGCTGATCTAGATGTAGTTGTCCCTGCTCATTGCAGGGACAATTCTTTTCCACAGACTTTCCTAGGTTCGTGATGCAGATATAGTTCATTATACTACAATGTTGTAGTTATTCTAATAATATATCAGTAACTTAATTTGATGACTTTTTTTCAGATCGGATCATTGACATCGTTGTTCCACAAAGACAATTGGAGCTGCAGAAACATTTCTATAGTGAATTAATTTCCCAGCATACCTGGTATTTTATTTATTTAAAGTGTTTTAAAGGGGTAAATATCACCAGAACTCTTATCTATTTCTTGCAGTGCAAGAAATTGAGTGCAAGGTTAAAAATCAGGTCTTTACATTGGAATGAAGGCTTAGTAAACCCGTTGTAGAATTTATCTATACTTTTTAAATTATTATTATTATTTCTGGAAAATCACAACTGATAGTTCAACTAATTTAAATTTATATAATTGGAAAGGACACTATGATGAAACCTTTTGTCTTGAATCAGATAACATATCCTCCCATATATATTTCAAGAGTTAATAAGATGTGGTTAGATTAATTCTGTCTATCAATCTCAGTGAGCAAGCACAAGAAGAATCAGCTAATTTTCAAAGTTACTCCTGCCAGTGAATTTTAATAATCATTGAAACCTCCTGATCTGAATTTCATTCACCTCAGGTGAGGATAAGAGCCAAAACAGATCATCATAACTTTGTGAACTGACATGATTAGCTCTGTAGTAGCTGACCCATGGATTATCTAGGTAAGTGTTCAAAGATTAAGCAAAGACAAAATAACTCTCATCTGAAGAATATAAGTCATTTTGATCTATGAGATAAACTTGGAAGCCTGAATTTGGTCTATTTGATGTTAGGTAAGTAACTGAAATGCTTACACTTGCAGGCCGCTTGCCTTAGGCACCCTTTATTTACAGTGCAGATAGGAACTTCCAAGGAGTGATTCAGATCTTAGGTGGTGAGATAATGGGAGCACAACATTAAAGCACTGTATCAGTAACCCCTTGAGATAATCTATTTTGTGTATTCATTTACAATTGAAATCTCTGCTTTGAAGTTACTAGCTCTATTTATTGCCCAAGTATTCATACATCAGGGAATTTAGCTGAAAAATGATTTATGAAAAATCAACAATGGAGGAGATCTAGGCACAATATTAAGCCAATGCAAATAAATTCCAAATCAGGCAGCAGACAAAATCAAAATTAACATGCCAAGAAAATAAAATCCTCAAGAGGCATAATGCCACATGGGCTGTAACTGAACATCAAGATTCACAAGGAAGTCCAGGCAGAAGAAATTACTGCATGCCGTCTCCTTCTTCATCTTCATTTATCTCAGCAACTTTTTCTGATAACCCTTCATCAGCAGTTCTAAAAGGCAGTGCAGTGTGCTAAGAAGATTCTTCTATGTTTGTCTATCACAAATTGTCATTTTTTTGTTTGTTTGTTTTCCTGGAAGTTCTAGGCTTCAACACTTCCTCCAGCCTTCTGGATGTCTTCCCCACCTCCTTTCAGATTATCACCTGAAAAACAGTTGAATAAGATGTAATTTTTCCAAAAAGGAAAAATAAGGAAAAATGAGGAGAAACAAATTTCACTATTAATTTCTCCATCTTAAAAAGGAAGACATACAATTTTTGTCACCTTTGCTTCTCTCGATGAGTTATTCAGTATCCCCTCCCGAGAAGGTGGTGATTCAGGTTCTCTTGATAACAATAATGGAAAGCAATAAGTACAAACACATGGACAAACAGACAGGCACTCTTTGTGTGTTGCGCACGTGCATAGGCAAACACACAGTAACAGAAATAGGCTACTCACTGTCAAAAACTGACTGTATCTGTTTAATTTACATATACATCATCTTTTATAGGTTTGTAGATGGGAGGTACAAAAAAAATTCAGGAGATGGTTAACATGACTTTAAGTTTAATCTATATTATAGTGCCACCGGAATTTTTTTTAAATATCTTTCCAAGTGACCTAATTCCCTAACTGTTAATTGAGGTCAAACTAAAATTTGGAGTGAAATAGTGAGTTAGAAGAGGGACAAGTACAATTGTCTTGTAAAAGCAGTAGGACTCCCAACTGAAAGAGAAGCTTGACACCTTTACTGAGGGTGCTCAAACTTCTGTCCCACTTTGTTAGAGTTTGTTTTGTTAGAGTAGCTGCTGACAACATACAGGCAGAGCAGACACACCTTTATAATGCGTTACTCATGGAGAAACACTGCCTGCCACACTGATAGCCTAACAGCCTTTGCAAGATATTCTAGTAATTCTAATAATCAGGATGCTCCTGAAACACTACGATGGCACCAGTCATGGGTGACATCATGAATTCTTCGTATTAACTGGGGAAGGTGTTTTCTTGCCTTTTATGAAATCAAGTTTGGTTTGCATATGGTGGTGCAAAAGAAGTGAAGAAGTAACAGAAAACAAACAAACCACTGAATGAAAAGATAGTACAGAATATTCCCTCATAGACACAGAACAACTCAGAAGCATAGTTGTTCTATAATGAATATTTCATGAATGACAACAAACATGGACTTCATTTATTATTCACATATTCTTCCTCTGCCTCTTCTCTGACCTCATCATTCTTCCACCAGGTTCAAGCTTCTCCTGGTCCACCCTAAAATCATTTGAATAGATTTTCATGAATGGTCTCTTCTTTTGCTAAAAGAAAAACTAGGTCAAAAGAGGTTTGGACACAGCTTTAAACAACATTGTACATAAATCATGGACCAGCATTGATGGGCCATTTGAAGTGCAGAAAAACAGCATAGGGGAGATTTGCAAAGAGTCACCCTGTTACTGCATGGCTGGTCATAAGTAATGTTTCCTATTCTGAGACTCCTGACATGTTTAGCATTTAGCTTATTTAAAGCTGTATTTATCTTGTCACGATGTTTAATGTATCTATGCTCAAGTAAGAGTTAATGTGTAAGCAGGAACCATTCTAAAATTAAATACTGCTATCTTTAATGCAAACTTGAATATGAAATAATTATTTACAACTCATTTAAGGACAAAACCAAACTAAATCTAAATTGCTTATCTTTAAGAATAAGTGATAACTTTAGAAGACAAACTCACTGTTTTGAATGTGTATAAAACAGCCCAATGTTTCCAACATTTATAAAATACAGACTACACTTAAGATTTCCCCAGGGAAACTCTTAAGAGCCAGAGTCATTTGAGAAAGGATCTATCTAGGCTCTCAAATGAATGAATTTTGACTTCTTAGAATTAAAATCTTTGTGGTAAGAAAGAAGCCAGAATTAAGGGAGGCATGAATACCAGAAGTTTAAGAGAGTTGGCAAGTTGGAATGATGCATTTGCAAGCAAAACAATGAGTTTTAAATAAATATCTTCTTTTTATTGAGAATCATTTCCAATAGCCCTAAAACTTGAGCCTTATGGTAATAAACAGTAGAATTTCACCTGATTAGATTAAGCACCATAAGAAAATAACACATCCAGCTACAACCATTATTCAATTGCCTCTTTGAAAAACATTTTGTGTCAAACAAATAGTATCATAGAAATATTTAGATATAAAGTACCCTAATCTATTTATGAAAGTTAGAACTGAGTTTTATTATTTGGAATCAGACTGGCTTATTTGGCTGTGTAGGCCATTAACAGAAGTGGAGTCCACCACTCAATTTCATTTACAAAAAAAAAAAAAAAAAAAAATTAGTTCACATGCAATTCTCCACCTAAATAGATATGCAGGTATTCCTAGGTTAGTTTTAATGGGCCTGACTCAAACACAAATATATAAATGTGCCTCCCAAATGTTGGGAAGATCCAGACATCCTAAAATAAATGTCAAAAGAAAAGCACAGGAGAGAACTTCTGGAAGTCATATGCTACATCCAAACCAGGAGTCTAGAATTCTCATTTACCAGTGAAGCAAAATGCTGGACAACCTACCTCTTTTCAGGATGCAGGCCTCTCACTTGTCATCTTCTAAGGGGCTGTGCATACCTTTTCATTTTAAGCAAAAAAAAATATCTTGTGGCAGAACTATTTTTTTTTTTTTTTTTTTTTTTTTGTCCTGAGCAGTCATTTTCATACAGTATTAGCACAACTCTCTTTTATACTTTTTGAAGAAAGAAACTGGGAACAGAGTCCAGCAGGGTAGGACATTGCTCTGATCATTATACTGAAGTCAGATTGTTTATTCCTAGCTCTGTTTGGTTCCATGAACTTTTCTTCCTTGGCAGTAAAGTGGCTTTACTTTAGCAGAAAATGTCATATGTTCTCATTTGGAATTACCATGACACAGGGCTTTAGGTCAGCAATGTGGTTTGAAACATTCATATGCTGCCTATGCCCAGAACACACATGCACCACTTCCTTGGGATGTGCTCTGATTACAAGTATATCAAGAGAGAGGCAGGGTCCATCACTACTGGCACTGCTTGTGCTCAGGACCATAAGTAGATCTGAGGACTCAGGAAGAGCCTTGGTAGCAGTCCACCTACAGTAAAATCACATATGCCAGAACAGGTACTTCTTACCATACATAGTGACCCAGAAATTTTTCAAGTAGTCTAGAAATAAAGAGGTCTCTCTTAGGAGTCAAGGTAGATCGTTGGTTCACCTGTGTTAGAGAGCAAAAATGTGAAGCACAGGAAGCTGATCTCGAGACTTAACTCTTTCAGTGCTGAATAACTAAAATTTAATCTCCACATATGCACACTTAGTTGCCAAAAGCTGCTTTGGCTCAGGAAAGTCCTGATTTTTCAATTTTTTTTTTTTTTTTTTNAATTTTTTATCTGACGTGGGCTGTTCCACAAAGCAATTAGCTTTACTTAAGCATATATAACAATTTTCTATAGTTAAAGTATTATTCCGGTGCTAGTGGGAATATTCCCTGGGTGGTTTTCAGCTCACCACCAGAAGTCAACGAGATCTTCACTCTCCACTGTTATATTTCTGAGTGTGTTGCCACTTTTCTGCATATAAACCGTTGCCGACATACAACACAATATATCAGAAATAAAGAGGAAACAAATTAAGCAGAATAATTGTTTTATTTTTGTCTGTGTTTAAGAGTAAAAAAGATCATATTTTAGAAAAAAAAAAACAAAACAAAACATTCTTCATATACTTCTTCTCAGGAAATCTGCTGACCACAGCATAAAACAAAATAAATGATTGACTGGGTCTATGGGAAGGATAAAGATTTTATAAGAACTTTTGCACCTACATCAGATGGAGACTGGAAATCTTCCTGTCTCAATAAGAAAGTCAGTTGTAATCTACCACCCAAAGCATTTCCAAATTCCTTAGCTTCACTGTGAGGAAATGTTGCACAGTCGTCACTACAGAAAAGCAGAGTAAATTCCTATGGCTGCTTCCACTGATCAGCTGGTAATGAAAGAAACCTTCTCGAAGTATTTCCTAGACAGAATACAATGCTTTCCAAAGATTGTCAGCTTTAATTAATTTAGATTTATTCTAGGGAAGAAACAAAATAGACAAAAAAAAAGGACTTGTATGCAATGGATCTATTTGCAGAGAGGAGTTCCATGCCATAAAGAAATGCCAGGAGAATTAGACTTAGAAAATACAAAAGGAATACTTTAAATACAGGAAATAGCTCATAAAATTACCCATAATTAAGGGATGACTGCATATCAATCAAAAGATTTCTTTAAAACAAATGTTAACTTCAACATCGATTCCCAACTGAATATTTAATCACAATATTTTAAAGCATTTAGTACGTTGTCACAGTACTATTATATAAAGTAACAGGAATTCACTGCGGTATTGTGTGAATAATATGAGAAGCTCTGAAACAGAACAATTCATTGCTTTGGACGTCCTTCTGTTCTAATGCGGTTAGCGTGCTGAAACCCCAGGCCATTATGGATAGCCATTAACATGTGTTTCTTTACCTCTGTAATGTCTGGGCTTCTTAGCACTTTCTGCGTCTTGTTTAAAGCACAAGGACGGAAAAAGAGTCTTTTTAACAGATGGTGCCTGACATATGCATTAAACGTAACAGGTGCACGAAAGCTCTGCTAGTCAGAACAAGTTTTTCTCTCCATTTAAGTGCGGGCTGCATATGCATGTGTTTGTTTATCCCCTTATGGAGGACAAGAAAGCCATCAAGATGTCAATTGCCTGTTGTTAGATTCATATAGAGATGTGCATGTTCTGAACACAGGACATTATCACAGTTGGACACAAAAGCCTATTGTCAATGATGCGAAAAAGAGAAACAAGGAGAATATGTTTAGTTCATCAAAAAGATGAAAGTTTCCATGTGGTTAATGTGCGTTCAGTTTGTTACTGCTAAAGCCAAACAAAATCAGAGAGTATAACAAAGCTGAAATAAAAATGAAACCTTCAGTGAAACCGGGTCAAAGATTATGATCTTTATTGAATTTTCCTTCTCATTTAAGCTCTTTATTAGAAGACCTTCGGAGTAGAGCAATATGATAGCTTTTCCATTTGCAATTTTTATTTAATTAAACACTCAGACTAGTTATGATTTATATTACAGAAGACTAATAATTCATCTGCTATAAAAGAAAACTGAACTCAGCATATCTTTATTTTCTATAAATTTTCTGCTCCCTTTTCCTACAGGAAGAACTTTGAAAGTAGAGTGCTATAAAATCATAAAATTTATCAAAGAGTAAGATTTAATATAGGCAGCTTATGAAATCAGAAGTTTACACAAAGGATAATTCATTTTGCCTATCTTCTAAAGGACATAAAACATTTGGGAATGTGCTGTGTGCCTTTTCAGCATCTTCCTTCCCAAATTATTTTTCAGCATCTTAACTATTTCCAGTACTGTTGATGGCAAAATATGGAGCAAATTCCAAGAAGTTTCTGAGAATATGTATCCAAAGAGGGAGGAATGAGGCCCACATTAGTGACCTCCCTGAGTAAAAGGTTTCACAGTGAGCTAGCTGAATTAGTAGATGTCAGCAACAGCCCTGGAGTGACATAGGTCTTGTTTGTGTCAAGTGCTTTTTGCACTTGTCGGGTCTTTGTTTGTTTGTTTGTTTGTTTGTTTTTTCTCTCATGATCTATTAGAGTAGAGGAAAGATACATGGCAAACCCTACACAATTGTTTCTTGTGGAAGCAGTACATTTAGTTCTCTACTGTCAGTGAAATCGCATGAATATGAGCAGGTACACAATCTAGCCTATAGTTTTCAGTAGATCTTGTCAAGATTTTTAATGAAACTGTGGCAGTTTTTAAGAATTTTGTTGTTGTATAGAGATATGTCTTCAGACACATAGATAACATAGATAACAATAAGATTACTTTGTTACATAGCTGTTAGTATCCACAGATCTCTGTCTTTAGAATTTAAAGTTTATTTTGGTGTTTGAATATAGTGCGAGTGAGAAGAAAATGCTAACATTTACTTCTTCAGCAACAAATATTGTGTAAAGGTTTGGAAGAAACCCTTACACGTGACTTAGTTAATCAGATGGGTATGGTTTTCTTGTAGTTGTATGTACTAGAGTACATGTTCTCGATTAAAATGCAATTCTTACTTCATCTGCAATAAGACTTTTTAGATTTTTTTTTTCTTATTTCTAAGAAAAATACATCTCCAGCAACTGAGCCCCACACACATTTTCTAGTGAAGTGATCAGGTGAAGACATCACCTTAGGAAGAGGTTACTATCACACGTAGCTACTGCCCTTATTATATAAGGCCATGAGAATTACTTAAATAATCATAACATGCATGTCTGAGAAAAACAGAAGCCAATGTATATCTAACTAATCAGGCACTGATGAGCCTGAGTACTGGTGCTAATGCACAGGTGACATTCCTGTTGCTGTAACTTAGTCAGGTTCTGGATTTTATTTCTACACAAACATAGAAGTTGAAGCTGGAAGGAGAAAGAATCACAGAAATTACCAGAATTCAGGAGAATTGAGCATGTCACGGGATAGCCATTATTGAAACCTGGCCCTCTTTGTCACAGTGGTTACCTGAGTGTTTCATACAAAATAGAAATAAAGGGAATATTATGATTCAGTGTTTTAAATGTATTTATATGTATTGTAGACTATATTTATAAGGATACTCAAGACTTTGTTTTTAGAGTACTGCTATTTCAGAGTGGAAAAATTGCTTAAAAATATAGATTATCCAAATTTATAACAGACCCACAAGAATCATCAAGTCCAACTCCTGGCCCCACACAGCACCACCCAAACCCAAACCCTGTCTGAGAGCGGTGTCCAAACGCTGCTTGAACTCCGGCAGCTTGGGGCCGTGCCCGCTGCCCTGGGGAACCTGTTCCATGCCCACCACCCCCTGGGGCAGAACCTTTTCCTCACCCCCAGCCTGACCCTCCCCTGACACAGCTCCATGCCGTTCCCTCGGGTCCTGTCGCTGTCCCCAGAGAGCAGAGATCAGCGCCTGCCCCTCCGCTCCCCTGGGAGGGAGCTGTAGGCCGCCATGAGGCCTCCCCTCAGCCTCCTCTGCTCTGGGCTGAACAACATGGGACTTCAGTTGCTCCTCATACATCCTTCCTAATCCTGTAATGACTGTATTTCTTTCTCTGAAAATTTCTTTGCAACTGATGTTAGAAAGTTATTTCCCAAGTGCCTGCTACAAGAAGAAACATCCAGAGTCTCCCACTAAACCCCATCTGAGGCAGACAGTCAGATCCCTGCAGTGTAGCCTCTTAGAATTCACAATGAACGTGATTTTTGCTGGTGTTACCAACCTTGGTGAAATGGTCAGGTGGGGAGGATATTCCTCTGGAAAGGCCCACATCTTAATTTCACCAAAGGCAAATGAGATACATACTTCTTACAGCCCCACAGCCTGACAGTGGGTTGACTGAGCCCTTCCTCTTGGACAAAATGGGGTAATCATGACCATGGGAGTCAGTTTGAGAGCAAGAGCCTGACAATGCTAACACTCACTTGCTGGTTTTAGCATTTAACTCAGAATTAATATCATTGACATTTCATATCTAACTCCCTGCAATTATTGCTTCTTAGGTGGAGTTTCTGTTGGATAAGAAGTCCTAAGAGCAAAGTCCAGAACTTGATTTCTGCCTCTATTTTTTTTTTTTCCCTCCACAAGAAATACCTGTTTGAAATGCTTAAAACAACTCATTTTGTCCATTCGAAAGATCAACAAATTATGACCCTGTTGACGTTCTTGGCGTGAGTTGACCGACTTCAGCAGGATCACAGCTTGATTTATTCTGTAACTACAGACAGAAAGACACAGACAGAAAGGCTGCATACATGAAGTTATATTGATAAACACAGTTTTTGGTTTATGCAGTGGTGGCGTCAATAGAGATTAGGCAACCAGTCATTGTTTTTGCTGTCTCTATTCTCACATATTTTATCTTAACATGCATTCAAAACACAGAAATACTCTAGTTTCATTTGGATCCATGTATTAATGCAATTCTGTAGTCCACTGATTTTTTTTTTTTTTTTAATCTCGTATACTTTCATTGTGTGTCAGTTATAGTTCTGGGTTGAATTTAAAATCCATGCTGTCGTACCAACCTTTTCTTTGCTTCCAATACATGATTGAATTCTTTTGTAAAAGAGCTAAAATATGACAAGTATAGTAGACCCATGTGTTATCTACACATGCAGACTATTTTGTTCACACCGCATTTTCCCAGGTTTTAACTCTGTTATGGTCTTAAATAATATAGAAAGTGCAATGATTTCTATTATCACAAACAGTGGAGGTGTACTGATATGACATCTTGCTATACAATGACACACTATATCAGAGAAGCATAATGTTTTTATATTCAGGTATAATTCAGTTAATATAAGAGACTTCACATTTTTTCCCTTTCTTTCCAGCTTCCCTTCAAACTGGATACTATGCAATGCAAAGTCTGCCCTGTATTTAAATTTCAGTGTTTGTTCAGTATCTTGCAGCTAATTGTGTGAGCTTCACAGAGTGATGATTTCAAAGACAAGTGTAGAATGAGTTGGAACAATGTTAAAATTTGTAAATCAAAATTAAAATTTGTTTTTCAAAAATAGAGGTCTGAAGTAGAATATAGTAAGCTGGAAATAGCTGCCTTCAAAACATGTAATATAGCCCAGCTGATAGCTGCACTTAGCAGGAACAACACGATGATTCAAACAGATAAGAACCTTTCTTAAAACTAACAATAACAGTGCTTTCAGCTTCTAGCTAGAATATGCATTTGCTGGGAGATTTTAATCCTTCCTTATCTACACAAAAATGTGTGAAATAATCAAGATTTCAGCAGGTAAAAAGATCAGATAGGATAATAATTTCAAAAATATATGCAGAGTAAATAGTACTGTCATTCATTTTCCTATGTAAGAAAATTCAGTAAGAACATTGAGCTCTATTCACATCATTCTTTAAATCCATAGTGCAGGAAATCTGAACAGCAGTCATGAACATTTGTTGACCTATATCTACTCCTGCGAATGGCACTGTAAGATCTTTTACACTTTGTTTTCCTATCCAGCATTGACCGTATATGTAAATTGTATGTAAATGTTTATGTAAATAATAAAGAGGAACCTGGAGTAACTGACTAAATTTTGAATTTCTGTATAAATGCAAATATACGTAAAACTTTTATTTCTTTGGGGAAAGTAAGATGGGAAAGCAAATGGGGTAAAATCCAGGAATGTTGGGGTAAAATCCAGGAATAAATGATTACCTCCATGATGTCTCTAAAGGAGAGATCTGACTTTGACTCTAGGCTTCTGACCTTCCTATTTTCTATACTTCCAGAGCATCCCTTGTGTAGAGTATAAGCTCAGCATCTTGCAAACCCAGGATGCCATGGTGCATGTGGACACTCATGTCAGTGGTGTGCTCGAGGCTGTCCATCAGGCAATCATCGTGATAGGAGGAGAATGAAACTTAGTACATGCTCTACTTGCAACTGCTGTTTAAATGGTTCAAGTACAGCTCCAGGGCTGAGTTTTTAACTGCGGGATATGTGAGAGATGTTTTTCTGACACACTGTAAATTGCCTTTTTTTTTTCCTCTCTCAGCCAAGGGGAGAAAATAAGGGTCCCCTAGGGGATGCTGTGAGCAGTTCTGGATGTTCTGTGAGTCCCATGAGCAGCCTGGGGAGCTCCAGGATGTGCCTCACCTCCACAGTTCTCTGGTGGAGAGAGAGGATGGTCTTCTGCTGCTTCCACCCAAGCTGTAGATTTCCAGGCAATCCCTATCTAAACCTGGAATAAGATTCATTCCCTTCTCTTATCATCTGTTCTTAATTTCTTAATTTCTGTCTTTTCTCAAGAGATTATAATGACTGACATAGGACTCTCTTATTTCTAGGGATTTGGGTAGGTTGTGTCCTGCCTTCCCCTCTTTAAACCACTTTTCTCATTCCACAAACAGTAAAGAAGAGGTGATTCATGGCTAGCACTCTCTTCTATAACAAGTTATAGCATTTATTATTCCTCATACGGCACACAATATATTTAAAAATAAACCAACACAACAGAAGTCAACTCACACAATG
>VXAV01010869.1:27574-39732 GCA_013399715.1 Alectura lathami
AGCCATATGATTATAACCTGGGACAAATATAAATTAATAGCAGTTCTCACAATGATTTTCATTCTTTGTCTTATTTCCCCCTTGGCACTTCACAGAGCATCTCCCTTTCTATATAATATTTAGCACAGAGCTACTGAGGCCTGAAGTTATCAGCCTCTCTGCTCTTCCAGGCTGCAGAAGCCAGAAGCTTTCTTCCCCCCAAGAGGATCGTGAAGACCTGAAGTATTTCTGTGAATGCCTGCTTATTGCACAGGCCACTGCCTTTTCCCTCCAGGTAGCCCAGAGGGAACCTGCATGCTCCTTGACGTCCTGCAGATAAAGGAATGTTCACACCCTTCAACCTTTGCTGTAACACAGGAAATCATTTTAGCAAGTATAGTGGACAAAGAAGTAAAAACTGTTGAGAGGAGGAAAAAAAAAAACCAAAACCACAGAAATACAAATGTGCACTATTCCTAGAGACAAAGAAAAAGAAGCTTTTCCTATGTGACCCCTCTGTCTTTAAGTCTTAGTTCTTGGGTTCTTCTCCTCCTCTCCCTCTCCTCCTTTATTCTGATGCCAGATAGATTTATCCTGTGTCCTGTTAGTTGCAGATTAAATTGGCTGCATACTTTTTGCATTACTAGGATGCCACAGTTGTCTTAATGGCCTACAGGTGAATAAGATTCATTCCAATTTGTTTGCTAGATGCAACATGCTCTGAGGAAACAATTCTGAGATTGCATATACTTTGTAAAATGAATGGATTGACTTCAGCTGACAGATGAGCAGAAGGGCTTAGCCCTCTTTCCTTTGGCTCTTTTCTAAATATTTCTGTTGCTGATATTGCAAAGTTAGAAACAACAGGTCAGCTAACTGAGAATGTTTAAATAATAGCCTGTCACTAGAGGAAAGCATATCCTCTTGTTTCACAGGGGATCACACTTACAAACCAAAACTCCAGCAAAGTATACAATTCTGAAGATCAGCAGGGAAAAAAGAAAGAAGTCACATATGCAAAGAAAGAGGGCCTATTTTTGCAGGGTCTACTTTTGTTGGGAGACATTACAAAGTAATGCAGTTGACGTTGCATTTGATACATAACCTGGTTCATTTTCATGGAATAACTCAATGGTTCAGGCTGGATGAGACCTTTGGAGATCGTCTAGTCAAAGTCCCCAGCTCAAAGCAAGATCACCCAAAGCAGGCTGCTCAGGGCTGTGTGCAGTCAGTGTTTGAGTGTCTCCAAGGACGGAGAGTCCACAACTTCCAGTGTTCAGTGACCCTTTGAGTGAAAAAGATTCTTTTTGTGGTTAAATGGAATTTCCTGTATTTCATTTTGTGTCCTTTGCATCTTGTCCTGTTACTGGACGCTACTGTAATGAGTCTGGCTCTGTCCTATTTATCTAACTCCATCAAATATTTATGTATACTGTGAAGATCTCCAGAGCATTCTCTTCTCCAGGCTGAACAGTGCCAGCTCTCTCAGCCTTTCCTTGTAATAGGGATGCTCTAGTTCTTTAACCATCTTTGTGGCCCTTGGCTGGACTCTAGCCAGTAGCTCCATGTTTTTCTTGTTCTTAGGAGCCCAGACTTGGACCCAGCATTCCAAATGTGTCTCACCAGTGCTGAATAGAGGGAAAGGACCCTCTGCCTTGGCCTTTTGTCAACATTCCTCCTAACGCAGTTCAGGAGGCTGCTGGCCTTCTTTGCCACTAGGGCACATTGCTGGCTCATCGTCAACTTAAAGACCACCAGGAGCCTCATAAGTTTTTCTTCAAAGCTGCTTTTAAGCCTTCCTGGCCAATGTCTGTCCTGGTGCCTGAAGTTATTCCCCTCCAGAGACAAGATTCTGCATTGCCTTTTGTTAAGTGCCATGACCAGTAAACCCATTTCATCAACACCTTGATATCCCTCTGGATGGCAGCATGACTCTCTGGTGCATCAGCCACTGCTCCCAATTTTGTGTCATCTGCAAGCTTGCAGAGTGTAGTCTGTCCCATCACACAAGTCAGTAAGGAAGCTGTTAAACAGGATTGACACTTGTATCAAATTCTGGGGCATATTTTTTGTAAAGAAAATCAGTTTAAAAGCTGGAGGATCCTTAGCTGAGCTGGTCTATACATACAGATTCATGCAGATTTGTTTCATAAAACTCTGTAAGGTTATACTGAAGAATTATTGTTCTACTAAGTATCAGAGTTTCTATGTTCAGTACTCAACCTTTTACTGGAATTAAACACTAATGCTCAGCAGTTTCCACAAGCATTCATTTTAACATCACTCACTAGTTTAAAAATCAGTGCAATGATTAGAGTGGTAGGATTTTAAAACTGGTAATTTATGACGATTGTCATTTTTAAACTGTGCAGTTATCTCCAGATATTTCAGGTGTGCCGAGTGTACCTTAAACTCCTGCAAGACCAAATTTTAATATCATTCCTTAAGTCTGCTAGTTCCAATAATGTAATCAATTCCAATCAATTTCTAATTACAGAGTCAGTCAAGGAGCAATAGCAAAAAGTATGATTTCATTTTGGGACTCGTTGACTGGTAACTTTAAAAAATACTGAATTAACCTGGTACAATTAGATATAATTACCAGAAAATTTGTTACAATGCTCACTATGGACTTTTTCTGCTTAGCCATATAACAGTCACAATACATCCAATAGTACAGTTGTTTCTTTCCTATTGCATTGTCAACCATCTTTCTCTACAGTTTAGTGAACTACCAATAACTTCATCTGCACTGACCCTTATGCTCCTTGTTGGCACAACAGCATTAACAGTAGATATTTAGTGCACTCCTTCTAACTGCATGAGCTTTCTGATCCAGTTTTGCAAACATTTTACAGTGCAAATTATGCACAAGAGCAAAACTTCTCATTTTAGCAAATACTGCAGCATTGAATTTGTAGTTTCGTCAGTCAGGAATACTTAGTTCAGCTGTATGTTTGTCAAAGACACAATATTTTGAAACATATTTGCAGAGATAAGAGTCAATATTTTCTTCCTAGTGGCATCTATTCCATCCGTGTGAGGAAATAGAGCATAACATTTCACAGCTGAAAGGGAAACAATGCCACCTAATAGAAAATAAGCAACTTAATGTGCTGTGCAGTACAATTTTCATTGTTAAGTGTGAAACATCTCATGATCTAAGAGAATACGGAGGGGAACTTGAAACATGCTGAAATGGATCCGATCCAAACAGGCTGAGAGAGTTGGGGTTGTTCAGCCTGGAGAAGCGAAGGCTCCAGGGGGACCTGATAGCAGCCTTCTAGCACCTGAAGGGGGCCTACAGGAGAGGTGGGGAGGGACTCTGTAGAAGGGTGCGTAGCGATAGGACAAGGGGTAATGGCCACAAACTGGAAGAGGGGAGATTTAGGCTGGATATTAGGAAGAAATTCTTTCCTGTGAGGGTGGTGAGACACAGGCACAGGTTGCCCAGAGAGGTTGTGGATGCCCCCTCCCTGGCAGTGTTCAAGGCCAGGCTGGATGGGGCTCTGAGCAACCTGGTCTAGTGGGAGGTGTCCCTGCCCATGGCAGGGGGGTTGGAAATAGATGATCTTTAAGGTCCCTTCCAACCCAAACCATTCTATGGTTCTATGATTCTATGAAACGTTTCTATCTGAACAACCAATTTCATTGTAAGGTTATTGCATTGACAATAGTTTTTTTTATTTTTTTTTTCCTTTCCTGGGGAAATTTCAAGCATTTTAGTTAAGAATTTTTGAAGACTTTTCAGGGTTACTGCTTGAAAAGAAAAAGAAAGCAGGGGTGATGAACAGGCTCTAAAACCTCTAATAATAGGAAAAGGTCGGAGATGAACCTGACCACAAAATATTTTTAATGCTGTTAATGATGAGAGACACATTTCTTTGACACCTGTTTGTGGGCTGAGTGGTTCCTGAATGCAAGGACCATAAAAATATAGTGACTGCTGAAAAAGACAGACATTAATTTTTCAACCTATTTATGTATTTATTTATTTATTTAAAAAGAAGTCTATGCATCAGTTCCTAAAGAATATTCAGGAACAATGACTTTTCCTTAGTAGACAGCTGTCTTTTAGGATTTGGCTCAGAGAAGCAGATGTTTCATACTAATCTCCAAAGAACCTTTGGATACTGAAAGCTTTTGGCTACTGCTTACCTAAGGGGAGGTAATAAACCTTGAGGAAGGATGTGACTCTCCAGATAAACTTTATTGACAGAAGATAATTTGTTTTCCTGAACAGAAAAATTATTGAAGGTGAAAATAAGAAGAAAGCACACAACTCCCCCAGATTTTCACTAGAAGCTCTCTGTAGCATTGAAAATCACCTAACAGAAAGTTAGTTATATCTAAGGTGTCTTAGAGGAGATGTCTATAATTTAAAATTCCAAATGTTCATCTGTAATTTTTCACATCCCAGCAACTCCAGTTGTGCAAACAAGCTGTGCATAAATAAATAAATAAATCACCTGGCTGTGGCCCTATGGATTGGAGCAGGGAATGGCAGGCTGGCTTGCAAGGCCAGCATTCATCAGTGATGAAGGTGATCCTCTTTGTTTAAAAATCCTCTGCCATGTTCAAATTCTGTGATGGCAATTAGAGAGTTGTTGTTTGTCAGTGCAAAGTGAACAGCCATAATTGCATTATTACTGTTTCCTCAATTTACTTCCTAGGTAACAATTTTGGAAATTGTGTGGGGAAATGTGCTTGTGAAGACTTGAAAACACTGTTACAGATGAAAGCATCCTGTGTTTATTTTAGTGGTGACAGTAAGAAAAAAGATGGCTTGCTTCCAAACAATTTGCCAAACATAACACATTTGATTTGTCCCATCTTTTTCTCTTTTCCCCTCTTCTTTTTGTAATCACAGCGTTTCATCCCTGCAGCATCTTCTGCCTAATGTTGTTGGATGATCTTTGTCAGGAATGCTTTGTGAGAGAAGGTTCTACGAGCCCGTCTTTAGCACAAGAGTTCAGCTATGTTTTCCTAAAAATACCTTTCCACTATTCAAATAACTTACATTCACCTTATAAATCATTATTGTACTGATTCTCAGGAATTTCTGGTCCCCAAAGTACTGATGAATACTTTTAATTTTTCTCTCCAAAAATTTTGCTTGATGGCACAGATTAACTGTATAAATTTAGGCATATGTGAGGTTATGTAAAATGAGGCATGGACATATGTTCGCAAGACTGGAGCTCTGGTTTGTTCTAGAGGCAGGGCACAATATGAATAAGATTCAAAATTTGGCAAGTTATAGTTACATACAAATATAAAGCCAAGGCTTATTAGAGTAAAGTTGTCTTTTTTTTTTTTTTTTTTCCCCTGCTGGTCATATATGTGACATGTATCTTCTGTGTAGTAAGCTAGAAAAGGGAAGAGCAATAGTCATTCCTATTTTTGCCTTAGAAAGAATTATTTCCTAACTTGTATACCCTAAGTAAACCATTCAAGCTCATTAAGAACAAAAGATGAATAGGTCTGTGCCTATCAATATAAACCAGCCTTCTTATACGTGTCAACAAATACTGTCTGCCTTTTTTGCTTGCTAGGTAAAGTTCAGATTATTGTATTTTTTATTTTTATTGCCTGTTGATATTTAATAAGTATCCTGTAGAATTCATAAGCGAATAAATTTTATAAAAATTTCTTCAGGTGTACTGTCACGAGTTACACAAGTACTTACACAAGTTCCAAGGAGACAAATGACAGAAAAAGAGTGAGTATATAGAATACTTTCTGCTTTTGGGCCACCGGCAAGTCCTTGGAAGGTCAGGTATTGAACATGACTATGGTAATTCTAAACCAGCCCTGTGAGCCATCAAATCACATCATACAGCTATACAGCAAAAGCCTAAAGGTGTGTGTGACATTGTCGTTCTCTGCAGTCTAAATCCTCAAACATATCAGCCTGTCAAAAAAGAGAACATTTGGAGATTATTTTCTAATAGACACACCTGCATCCACAGAACTGAGAAAAAAAAAAGGAGCAGCTTACTTTTGGTTTCAGTCTATTGATTGATTTTTTTCTTCTAGTTTCCTTCCTTGATTCATCAGAACATTGGCTTTTTGGAGGCTTAGTTTATATACAGCTAGTCTTTTTTTTGGATGCAGTGTTTGGGGAAGGGAGAAGAATGCGTTTCCCCACCAAAACCATGTCCACAGCCTGAGGTCAGACAGCATAACACTGCTAAGACATGACTCACAACGGTGTCTCTCCTAGCTGTTCAACCATGGAGAAAGCATGTTCTTCTGGAGTGAATCCTTCTGCTGATATTTGGGAAATGCAGGGTCTCTAGATCATTGGTGACCCATCCTTGTTAACAGTATGCTTCTAGCAAGGCATTAGGAATGTTTTCCTATTCTTAACAGCAAATTTCTGCTGAAAAAGTAGTTAGAGTGTGACTGAACTCAAGACTGTAGCTTATCCCAATGCGTTTGTAATTTCAAACCTGCACTTAGTGTTTTGGGGGCTTACAGAGTAAAAATGTCCAGCATGTACTTCTTTTGATTTACAGCGTATTTGGGAAAGCTTTAAAGACCAGAGAGAAACAATGAGGTTAAAGCTATGGTAACATGAAGTGGAGAGTGAGCAGAAAGAAAAATAAAGACACAAACACAGTTAGAAGCCTTAAAAATTAAAAAATAACAATAAAATGGCAGGAAATGGATCATTCAGAAATGTGCATATCCAAGCAATTTTTTTTTTTTTTGCTGTTTCTAAGCTCTCACTTTTTCTTTCTGAAAATGCTCCTTCCCTTCCTATTCCCATTGCTGTGACCCTTTATAGTATTCAGCAGTGCCTGCTGCAAACACCTCTCATGGCTAATATGACTTTATTAGTAGATGGATTCCAAGCTGCTACCACAATCCATCTGTGCACCAAAGTGTCAGGCATAAGGCATTTGTTGTATCTTGTGGGGGACTGGATCTCTGTTAGGGAAGAGGCAATGTACCTTCCCAGCAGTATCACTGTCTACCAGTTACTGCATAACATGACCATATGTTGCGCCTTACTGAATCAAGGTAAGTTGGAATGCAACATGCAGCAATACTAATTTTGCACTATACAGGTACAATATAGATAAAACTGCTAACAGCTTACACTCAGGCATGAATTTTGGATATGCCAAGTTGAATCTAATTGTGAGAGACAAGAAACGCATTCACCAGTTTCAGAAATTTTAATGCCTTGTCTACATTTTTTTCCTGAGAACAAAGAAAGTTAATAGAGCAGAATTTTAAGTTTTGCAAATTGTATGGGATCAAAATAATAGAATCATAGAATCATCTGAGTTGGAAGGGACCTTTAAAGGCCATCTAGTCCAACTCCCCTGCAGTGAACAGGGACACCTACAGCTGGATCAGGGTGCTCAGAGCCCTGTCCAGCCTGACCTTGAAGGTCTCCAGGGACAGGACATCCACCACCTCTGTGGGCAACATGTGCCAGTGCTTCACCACCTTTATCGTAAAAAACTTTTTCCTTTTATCTAGCATAAATCTCCCCTCTCTCAATTACAAACCATTTCCCCTAGTCCTATCACAACAGACCTTGCTAAAGAGTCTGTCCCCTTCTTTCTTTAGCCCCCCTTTAGATACTGAAAGGCTGCTATCAGGTTTCCCCGGAGCCTTCTCTCCTCCAGACTGAGCAGCCCAAACTCTCTCAGTCTGTTCTCATAGGGCAGATGTTCCATCGCCTGAATCATTTTTGTGGTCCTCCTCTGGACATGCTCCAATGTAAGGTGTGTGGTACTAATCCTTCCAAAGTAATTTTCTAACTCTGTTCTGTCAACTCTGGTTTCAAAATCATTGAAGATTTTAACTATAAAAACAATCATTCAAATGTATTGCACAGAAATATGAATAAAATTGAAAGGGTTTGATCCAGTGGCGTTGTTCCTTTGGTACTTAATCAGTACAGTTTGAAACTGGTAGAGTGACTCAGATTTCCCTGACATACATAAGCAAGGACATTACTGTAATTACTCATGATTAAGTCATTTTAGTGATGCTTCCTTATTCTTAGAATAACTTTCCTGCACTAATTCAATTGGCATCTGACAGCAGCTTTTCTTAGAAATTCCTGTATTATACAGTGCACACAAAAAACTTACTATGGACTCCTATGACTTCTTTATTTTCTGCTTTTTTTTTTTTTTTTTTTTCCACAGGAAGGCAGATTTCCTTAAGGATAAAAAGAGCACTAGAACATTTGACTGGATTTAACTGGATCATCATGCCAATTGTTCCTCAGCTGTACAACTGAACTTATCTTCTTGTCTTTTCATTTAATTTAGTTAGCATTTCCATCGCTTGTACCTGCCCATCCGTTGCCTTTGAGGTAAAAATACTGCCAAAATCAATGTTCTCAAGTCCTTTCTTAAACTTCAGGAGGTCAACATTTTACTATTCAGATTAAATTCAAAATTTAACACAGCAAACACTTTCAATTTATGAGTTAATTTACTCACATAAGTAATCCCATTGAGTTCAAAAGAACTGAACTCAATCATCTGAATTTATCCCCAAGCAGGAGCATTTGCAGATAGTATGCCTGAGACTGTATGCTGCTTCTGAACATGGCGACAATTTCTGTAAAGTATCTAATGCATTGTTAGAGACTATGTACTAATCCAGTAATAACAGTCATCATAACACATTGAGATTTAAGGAGTACAGAGTGGAGAAAAATGGGACAGATATTTGATATTTGGTTTTCCCATTTCTGTGCAAATGCAGCTCACCTACAGTTTGAAAAATTGTTTGAAAATATGCATTTCCATATTACTTAAAATATCTTCTCCTCAGAAATGAAGTTAAACTAAGAAACCTCAATGCCAACAGCTTGTGAAATTCACTTAGCCTTCAATTTCATATTTGCACATTTCTTATTCCCTATCCCTTTGTGAGCACCTGAACTATGAGAAATACTTACTGAATGTACAGAAAAAGAAAAAAAAAAAAAAAGAAAAAAAAAAAAAAAGAAAAAAAAAAAAAAAGAAAAAAAAAAAAAAAAAAAAAAAAGGAAAAAAAAAAAAAGGGACCTCGTGTTCCAGAGGGCAAAATCCATATGCAATATTCACTCTGAAATTTGGCAGAGTGAGAGATGCGTGATGAAGGACTGCCATAGGGCAGGTTTCCTTCCTTACTACCCATTCTGTCACTGCTCTGAAATACTTTTACAGTGTTGATGGGTACAAACATACACATACATTAGCCACGTAGCATGCAACATCTGAACTACTATGCCTCTGGGTTAGCAGCATACCAATCAACAACCTGGTTACTCTTTTTCACTGTTTCAGACAAACCAAAGGGGAATTCTAACATTCTCATTTCAATAAAAGGTCAGATCCTCAGTCAATGTATGAATTTGATTTTGTTCTAGCATACATTATCTGAGGCTTTAGACTGTTATTTCTAAAATATTAGAGTGGAGCTTGAGCTAGTGTAAATCAGTACAACTCCATTGACTTCAGCACAATCACTTCAGTCTTCACTGGCTGAGAATATTGGTCTTTAAGTAAATACAGTGCACTTGATTTATTTCTACACTGCAGTGATCTCCCATGTGGAATTAAATTGTTTTAAATTACAGCTGCTTTTTTACGAAGGTAGAGCAAGTGATGAATCAGGCCCCAGCCACCCAAAGGGGATCTGATCAGCTTGTTAGAGAAACTCTTTTCTTATATGAATGCTCATTATGGCACCTCTCCTGATTGAAATGTTCTGTGACACCAGCACACTGTGAGCATGGAGTGTGTTAATGTGTTGGAGCAAAGCTCCTGTGCTAGTGGGAACATCCACAGGAACCATGCAGTGCTACGGCTGTTCCCTGAGGCCTCCCCTCTGGCTGCACCAGCAGTGGGAATCTTCATCAGCATTTGCACAACAGGCTGCCAGCATGCTTGCAGAAAGCTTAAGGCATACTCACTTTCAGGAGTGCTCTTGAGGATGCTTCTTTTCCACAAGGCTTGCCATAGCATTTGTCTTTCATTCTCCTGCCTGTTCCATGTGGAAGCCATGCACACACGTACTACCGTACAGCTCCATACAAAGCATGTGCCAGCTGTTTCCATTGTTATCGTAACACACTCCTAAGCTCAGGCAAGGTGAAAGCCCCAGCTATCTTAGCTCCCCACCAGCAACAGTCTGGGATGAAGTGGTCTCTGAAATTCACAGGGGCTGACTAGATGGCCAATGGCACTACCTGCATGCATGCCTCTGAAGGCTACAAAATATTAGATGAACAAAACTTGGCCACTGTTTACAAGTGAATGGCTATTTTCACTGTACTGTCAGGAGCAACAGTTTGGTAGGGGAGACTTCAGTCTCATCAGGAGATTGATAAATCCTGTCTACATGGAGCTTAGAAAAAAAATGGTTACTGCAGATCATGGCCCAGCAGACTAACATCCACAAGTCAACCATTGCCATAAATACATTTATGCAGCATTTGCATAACTTAACACATCCTTGAGAAATACTGCAGAGATGTAATGTACTTGCTTGGATAAACACAAAAAGGCACACGCTAAATAGCCATGGAGATTATACATGAAAAAACTACTCCTCATTGATTTTAGTGTTTTGTTATTGAAAATATAAAAAGAAATACGCTGTTGTTTGCAAAACTAGCATATTCCTATTTGTAAAAGCTAAGCTGCACATCACTGACCACCAAGAGAAGTGATCTCTGTCCCCATTCCAAAAGAATGTGAATTTTCAACTGGCTGGAAATGAAGAATTGGAATTGCAGAAGACTCCCACCAAAAATTTTTCTTGCATCCCTGCTGTACTGCACTCAGGACACTCAGAGAGACAGCGCTGCTGAGCCACCATTTGGCATTCAGGGAATCGCAGAGATACTATGACAACAAGGTGTGGACGAGACCAGTCTTCAGTCAGTGTAGAGCTGACTTCTCCCCTCCTTATCCACTGCTCTTATTGCAAGACAGGCTGAAAAACCACAGACGCCTCTCCCCCCAACCCTGCTGATCCAGAGCTGCTATTGAAAGCTGTGCTGCCACTGGCAACCGTCATCAGAGCAGTTTTCAGGAAGCTGAAATTGATAACCATCAGGAACCGCCTCATGACAAGGAGTTACAAAGTGAGGTTTATTTCACTCCTGTGCCCCACCTGTGTTTGTACAATGTGAGCTGAGCTGCAGTTTAGTTCAGCTTTATGAGAGATAACCGCTTAGACAGCAAATGCAGCTGTTGCCTACTTATCGAAGGCAGGTTTTTTCCTTTTAATTTACTTTGAACCATTTTTGATATACAAAAAATTCCTGATGTAGAGTATTTAGTATTGTTCATCTCATGACCTATGATGTTTTTGTCTTTAACCTGTATTCAGAATTTTCTCCTCTTATTGATCAGGAGCCCCATCTATCAGTCACTCTGCTCTCAAAATCCCATTGATTTCAAAGGGATTTGGCCAAGCAGTATGATAGCGCTGAAAACCAATTTTCAGTGGTGGGTGAAAGTTAGATAAAGCCGGATGTTGTGTGATTTCCAGTTCAAATGATTTGATTCTTATGGTTCTGACTGGATAAAATAAAGGGTGAAATTAAACTGACAATGTAAATAGTGGAAAAAATATCTATCTGCAACCCTGTAACTAAAGCAAAGTCCCTTATAGTTACCTGTTATGGCATATGTGCTTTGACTAAGTATTTACAGTTTCTATGCCATAGAAGACTTAGGCTGAATACTGGGTGCCCTAACTCAGGACGACAGGGAACCTGTGAGTGTACAGAGATCTCCAGATCTCCAAGTTTGATGTCTCCTTGTGCTTGCTTGGTCGTTCCTCTCCATCTTCAAATTGAAAGATTAAAAACCAGAAAGTTTTATTTCTGCTGGATTATACTGTTTTTAAAGTTTACAGAAAAGACCAATCAAAATTCAGTTGTCATTGAATAATCCCCTCAAAGATTTTTTAACAGGAAGACCTGCACAGAACACCTTAATGCATGTTCATCTTGAGAGTTCACCTCATACTTCCCATTACTGTGCGAGGGGATGGGAAAGTCTCTTATAGAGAAATGCATTTGGCATTGATCTGTGTTCTTTTCCAGACAGTAGCAATGCAATGACAAGCCTTTTAGATAGATGATGAATGTAACGTTTTTGAACATGATTTTCTTTTTCTTTTTTTTTTTTTTTTTTTTTTTT
>VXAV01010869.1:57225-88923 GCA_013399715.1 Alectura lathami
TTTTTTTTTTTAAATTTTAAAAAAAAAAAAAAAAAAAAAAAAAGCTTTATTCAGTGAGGATATTTAAAGCCTGTGTTGTTGCATTAAAACTAGTGCTAGTTCCAAAACAACTCCCTCTTTTAAGTGTAAAGAACATAAAATAGGAAATAGTTCATAGCCAAATAGGAAATAGTTCTTATTCAAGAATATTTTTTTGAATTAATTTGCTTCTATTAATAATTTCTTTAAATGCAACAATAAGATATCTTAATTCTCTATAATTTCCCTTTTAAATAATAACTGCTGCTTCCAGTAAGGATATTTTGGGGAAGAATTTTTATCCCAGTACCTTGAACAAGAAAAATCCAACAAAATATGAGGATAAATGTATGTACAGGTAGAAGATACGTTATAGTACATATATACTCCCTACACAAACTTGTAAGCACTATATATAACCTCACTGGATCTCCCAGTGCAAAACTAGAATTTAATTTTTAATTATACTTGAAGTTTTATGCAACAGTGATTTTTTTTTTTTTTTTTTTGTGTACATGTATTTTTGTAACTGCTGGAGATGGACAATTTGGATAAGTTTGACAGTAATCACCAAAGCCAAATCAGTGATTTACCTCTGTTGACACCAGCAGAAATTTCATCCCTCACACTGCAAAGTCTTTAATCAAATGGAAAGGCTGACCCTCAGCACTTCTTAGTTTTGATTACTTTTGTAACTTTTTCTGAACAGGGATTGACAAAAGTGAATTTCTGGCAAACTTGTGAAGAAACTTCAATATTAGAAAAAACTGTAATTTTGGATTTCTGTCTTCAGTGTTTCCATAATAATATGGCTGGATGGGAATAATTTTAAATTAATTTCTAGATTATCTAGTAAGATTACTTGAAACATTTTTGACACAAAAGAATCAAGCATAAAACTCGCCTCAGTAAAATAAGAATTGCAGAACAATGCTAGGTAATGCAAACAGCCCTGAACAAAATTGCATGAATACTGCAAAGCAGTGTTTGTGAACACATCAGTCACCTCAATGTTGCTGTTGACTTCTTCTGAACATTCAGATGGATAGGCTTTTGTGTTTACTGAGATATTTCTGAGGTGTTTGAATTCTGTTTTGGTCCTCCTTCTCATAGTGCTAACAAGGATGACCATACATGCAAAGGAGGATTCGTTTTTTGCTATTCATTATTCTCCTGGCTGAGAAATGCCAGTCAGTGCAGCTGTCAGTAACTGAGCCCATATAATGTGAGTTAGGAAATAATCAGGCATAGTGAATGAGTAAACAAAAGAAATGACTGATGAAACATCTATCCATAGCTTAAATACTTTTGTCCACCCTTTCCTTCCCAATTTTTCTCCTTTGTTTGGGCTTGCTTCTTTGCCTATCTGTATAGTCTTCACAAATCTCAAAACATTAGTATTACTTTGCAAATGTTCCCAAATGGAAGTGATCTTTTTGCACACAAAAATATTTGTAAGTTAATTTGACAGTTTTCTTCCCTTATATGAGGCTTTAACGTTTTACACAGGTAATGTGTAAACCATGAGAATTAATTTAAGCATTCATACTCATGCACAATTTAGTAAATGTTTATGAGAGAAAGAGGCTATGTATAGGGAGCATGAAAAATAGAAAAAGAGATGAGGAATTAAACTCTATTATTTCTCTTATTCTTTAGAAGCATGAGTTGCAGCAATGCTAATGGTTAGATCAGAAGCATTTAGAGGAGCAAAATGATAATGGATCCACATGGCTGCTATGATAACACTCAGCATACTGAATAATTACAGAGACATTGGTAGCATGTTGAGCTTCCCAGTGAATGTAATTAATACGGTCAGGGCCTCATTTACTCAGTGAAGCACACCGAAGCCTGCGTATGGAACAAGAGCTCCTGTTTCTGCAAGGTTCTGCTGCAAAATCCATGGTGATTGCACAGCCACTTCAGAATAGATGAGGAAAATAGGAGAAGATTTACACTGCAAAATCAGTGTTTAGGAAAACACTTTCAAAACCCTTGCTCCATGAAAGTACAAGGCTTAATGCTTATAATCAAGGCATATGCTCCCTTTTCAGCACTCAACAGGCACACTGATTTATCTTAGTTGTAGTTTGCAGCAGTCTTAAGAAATAGCAGCAGTATGCGAATCATTGCAATGCTGTGATAAAATACTCAGCCAGCCAGTCAGTAATTCCCGTTTCTTTTTTATGCAATGTCAAAGGTATGTTCCCTTGTTTGTAGCTTGTGCCAGGATCTGCTTATAATCGAGGCCCAGTTCAGTCTTTCTGAAGAACTGAACTCATCTGAGTTCTGAATTCTTCAGCCCGTCATTCTGCACAAAAGGAACTACTCACTTCCAGGTGTCGTTTCTTCCCTGGTCTCTGGGGTTTTCCCTTCCCCTCCAAGCCCATTCCTGGTGGCTCCCTGCTGGCACCTGCTGCCCGCAGCCAGCCCCTCCTGCAGCTCTGGGTGGCTCAGCTTCCTCGGGGACTTCCTGCCAATGGTTACAACAGGCACTGACTACAATTAGATTAAATAAAATGGAGTTTATTTGACATCAATAATGGAAAACTGAGAGAAAATCAAAGTAAGTAAATGTAAGCAAAATAAATTATAACTAGCATCTAGACAGCCAAGCTAGTTAGACTAAACCTTATAATTGCAAGATATTGACTGAGTAGGACTAAAAATCTTATATCTCCATGATGTTTACGTGGCTATTTTCAATAGTCATTTGTATCTGGCAGCTCTGAAGTCCTTTCAACAGAGCTGCACAGTGTTTTTTTTTTTTTTTTTTTTTTTTTTTTCCTCCTCTGATGGTTATTTCTTCCTGCTTTTTGCTCCCTTTCAATACTCCCAGGGCCAGTATCATTTTGTTGCGTGCTAATGCTCACTTGGAACACTACAGATTTTAGGCTGGAGCTGATACTGTCTGTTAATAATTATTTGTTCTGTTTTCAGAGTCCACACCCAGTTTACAGCAGTGCAAAGGGAACATGTGATGCAAGGTGATGTATCCCCTTCCCCATGGCTGCAGTGGGTGTTTCAGCATCAGCACATCTCAGAACAAAACACAAGAAAAAATCTCTTGAGGACACTCCAAATTTTCAAGTCTTGTGCTAGATACATAAAGAGAACAACATGCCCTGCACTACCGTAGCAGTTGCAATAGACATTAAAACTTTGAAGGTGAATAAATATTAGATCAACTTCATAGAATCATCCGAGTTCGAAGGGACATTTAAAGGCCATCTGGTCCAACTTCCTTGCAGTGAACAGGGACATCTACAGGTGGATCATGTTGCTCAGAGCCCTGTCCAATCTGACCTTGAACGTCTCCAGGGACATTGTATCCACCACCTCTCTGGGCAACCTGTGCCAGTGCTTCACCACCCTTATTGTAAATAAATTTTTCCTGAAATCTAGTCCCATGTCCCTCCAGTACTGGACACAGCACTGCAGGTGGGGTCTCACCAGCGCAGAGCAGAGGGGTAGGATCACCACCCTTGCCCTGCTGGCCAGGCTGCTTTGGATGCAGCCCAGGATGCGGTTGGCTTTCTGGGCTGCGAGGGCACACTGCTGGCTCATGTCCAGCTTGTCACCCGCCAGTATCGCCAAGTTTGGCAGGGCTCTGTTCAATCCTTGCATCTGACAAGAAAATCCTTTCTCTGACAAGAAAATGTTAGTTAAAAATAAAGCATAGAATTTCTTTTAAATTTTAACTCTGTTACAAAGGAAAAGCTAATGAACCAGGTTATCCTCACTATCTTTACTTACAGTTTTTTTGATATATAGATTTTATTGATAAGATCAGAAAATATTCAATTTAAATTTGCTCTGTACTAAACTAATACAGTACTATAACCAGATATTGAAAGGCTGCTATCAGTTCTCCCTGGAGCCTTCTCTTCTCCAGGCTGAACAGCCCCAACTCTCTCAGTCTGTCCTCACAGGGGAGGTGTTCCATCCTTTGGATAATTTTTGTGGCCCTCCTCTTGACACGCTCCAACAGGTCAATGTCTCTCCTGTACTGAGGATTCCACATCTGGACACAATACTCTAGGTGGGGAAACTTCTCTTCTACCAGTGCTCTTCTGCTTTGTCCCAGGGTGACAGTGTGCAGTATGATCAATGTAGCACATGACGGTACTTGCCAGACTCCAGCATTCGTGTTTCTTTTTCCCAAGATGGTTCAGAGGGCTTTCCTATCACAATTCTTTTCAGAGCTTGCTTCTCTTGGATTGGTTTTAGCTGACACAGAGCAGCTAAAGGATGGCTATAAATCCTGCTGTTAAGGCAAGATATTGTCTCATCACTATGTTATCTGTCACTGAGACTGGGGAATGAGGAAAATTATATAAAAAGCTTTCATTCCATGCAAGGTAGGAAAATATATTGAGAAGCTGATGGCAGCCTATACTGAATGGGTTTTAAGGTATATTTAAAAATGCTGTCTTTCTATTCTGACTAAATAGCAAAAAAAGTTTTGTTCATCAGTTATGTATTTTTTTTTTTGGGAAGTAGTAAGGAGATTTAGATAATAGGCACCAGAAACCATCTAAGGGGAAATTCGAAGAATGTACACAAAATGAATGTATAAAACTTTGTTTACTATCAATTAATTCAAGAACAGACCACAACTGAAATTATATTTTTATATGCCACTTATTTTCTATGCGATTACCTCTTGGTTATTTGGTTCAGCTAATCCTCGTGTACCATTTGTTAGCAATAAGCTTCACAGCGGTTTTTCAATTAAGAAAAATAATCACTTCTGTTCCTTAATTTTAAATGCTATCTCTCAAAAAATATCTCATTTATCTTACTCAGAACTAATGTGTCACACAGTTTTGGTTTCATAGAAATATATATTCTGAGGCTGCTGCCATTTCCTGTTTGAATGCTCAGTTCAAAGGAATCAGAGTAGGTATCAGCACTTAGCGTGAAGTTTCTCTCACAATCCTCTCCACAGATATATATATATACATATATATAATAAACAACAAACTGATTACTTTTCACTGCAAACTATGTTTAGTTTAAATGGATGTCTTGGACTGTATTCCCATTCATCCTCTCATCAAATATTCTTTTCTTCTTTTTCCTGGCCACAACTGTAACATCATTTGCTATTCGATTGAAAGCCAAGCAGATAATCTAATCTGGAATAAATTAGGAAGAATGTTAATTAAGTAAAAACAGCATGTCAAGACTTAAATTTATTCCCACATATCACTGGTGTTAAAAGTTTAGGCTGTGTCATCAATGAGATTTTTAACCAGTTTTTTCAAGGAAGGGGTATTTTTCATAAGAGAAGAGGTAGACAAATATGTATGGTAGGTGATAACGAATGGGAAAGTAGTTATGAAGACAAATATCTCAGTGTTAGGGTTGAGTATCTATATACGATATTTTCAAAGCTGTGATGTTGTTTGGTGCGTCCTGATGTCTAATACTTAGGTGCCTGGCTCAGGAAGCTCTCCACATCTGTCTGCCATGTTGCCCTTGCCTGCAGACTGCTTCAGTGCCTCTGTCTCAGGCTGAATCTTACTGGCCTCTAACAGGGGTGATGCCATGAACCTTGTGTGTGAGGAGGTGAGAAACCCCTGAGCCTCCCTGCCTGGCACAGGCTGGAGTGGGTCTAGGGGTCCAGGGGGAAGATTCCTGGCTTATCTGCACATTGAAATAAGACCACCGCCAAGACAGATGCATGACTCCTTATTCAAACTGCTTGTTAGGTTCTCATTAGAGGAATATCAGCTCCAACCCTGCCAGCATTTAATTTTGTTTAGTGTCTGTTTGGGTTGTTTAAAACACGTGATATTCTATTAACACAGCAGTTCTGAGTCATTACTGACTTAGCGTACTTAAAGGCTGGTGGAAAAGCTGAAGGTGATAAGGCCATTAACACACTGGAAAAAAGGCCAACACTGTGTGAAACACATTATCATTCCAAATTTTTTACAAGATAGAGATTACATTTAAAATATATATATAGCCTCACAGCATATTTACTGCTCTCTTCATATCTTTTTTTTTCTATTTTACTAGTTAATAGTAGAATTAACAGACCAACTGAGAAGCTTTTTAAATAGCCAGTATATTGCATTCAGCAGCATGTGTGGACAAATATTCCTTGCTTGTCTTTTTTTTTTTCCCCAGCAGGAAAACTAATTTTTCCTTACATTTGGGATTTATCATTATGAAACATTTTTATAAAAAATAGAGCAAATTCTGCTTTTACATTGCTATAAAAAAAGAGGTACCTTAAGTGAATTCAGCAGATGTATTGGTGTAATATGTCAAAGAAAAGTGTGACTTCAGGACTAGTAGTGTTCTGGCCTGAGCTCAATCACTTCAACAGTACCTATTTATGGGACTTGAGGATGTGACTCTGTATTTAATCAGCCACATTACCCCACGGAGTAAGTAAAAGCAAAATGTCAGCCAACAAGTATAAAGGTAAGTAACTACCTCCAATTCATCTGGTTCTCTGAAGAACTCTAAACCAGAGAAGGTTTCAGTGTTACTTACTGCATCAATATAGTGTAGAAATACCCCTGCTGCTAAATGAGTGAGCTGGAAAGATGCTTAATTTAGCTGTATGGTGTATGTAGTGCAGACAACCACAACAACTGGTATGGACATTGTTCTCTCAGATACCTGCCACGACAGCATGATACACCAAAAATTGACAATGAGGTGGTTGAAAGATAATCTTTTCCAACGCTCATTTTCTTCATCTGATCTTATCCTAAGTCATTAAAATATTACAGATAAGGAAACTGAGAACCAAGTCAGCTTTAAACAGCTTGGATGTCAGAGGACATTTGGCCACATTCTGGCTTAGATTTTAACGTGATTTTTAATGAACCATAAATGCTACTTTAAATTTACATCTTTTAATTACACCAGTGAAGTTTCTCTGCGGGCTTGTGGTGGAGGGAAGAGAAGCAAGGGCTACCTTTTGGTTTGAAGTGCCATGTTTCCTCCTCATGCTGTGTAGAGGCCCATCAGACACAGCCAATCCAGAAGAGATGACTGTGATCATTTCCTCTGGCTGTGTGCATAACATAGATTGCCCTCAACCCATTACAACAGAAACAGGAACACGCGTCAGTTTCATCTGACTGCCTTTAACTTTCAATTGGAGGAGGTTCCTTTCTCTGCTTCATCTAAAGACCATGATGATCAAATTTCTATTCATTTCATACAAACACAGAATGACCAAATAGCTGAGACCAGAAGTGACTTCTGGAGATTGTTTAGTCTAAAACCCCTGTTCAAAGGAGAGTAGCTAGTCCAGGACCACATCCGGTTGGACTTTGATTACCTCCAAAAGACATATTTGTCCAGAGAATGGAGGTTCCTCAAGCTGCTCCAGTGCTGAGCATCATTACAGTAAAACAAACAAACAAACAAACAAACAAACAAATAAATAAATAATCCACTGTGATACTCAGCTCCTTTTCTGCAAAGCTGCTTTTCAACTGGTCTGCCCAAACTTGTCCTGGTACCTGGGGTTACTTCTCCTCAGAGGCAGGACTCTGCCTTTACTGAACTTGTGTAAGTTTCTGCCAGCCTGTATCTCCAGGCTTCTGAGGTTACCCTAAATGGCAGCACAGTCACGGGTACTTACTGCTAACCGGACTTCTTTCCAAGAAATCTAATACAAAGTAGTTTTGCCTGACCACAGTTTACCATATATCTCCTCAAGCTTTGCTAGTTCGGAACTTCAGTAAGAGGATTTCATACTTGTTTATTTCTTTTGTGGATCACTGGAGAAAATACTGTGCCACACAGAGACAGGTTTCTGGAAAGATAGAAAAGAGAGAATTATAAGATGTGTGAAAATCAGTACAGGCAGATGATTCTTTCTGTCCTTTCCTCCCAAACCCAGTTTGGGAGAGAGGATAGTTTTAAATTCTGGATGGGCAAAAGTCTAGAACTGCAAAATGATTGCTGGTTTTGTTTGTTTGTTTTCCATATAGCCTCCTGCCTTCCTGATTTTTGCCCTCTTAAACCCCAGCAGTGAAAGGTAAAGATGAACCTACTTTCTGTTACTGCATCTTTTTAGAGATCTGATTGTTCAGTTCTGGCAAACTGTGTAGCATGAACGTGCTGGATGGGCAATTTGAACCTGCAGTTATATTATTATGGTACTGTTTTTAAGTAGGGGTATTAGCTCAGTTACTAGGTGATCTGGATACAACACTTAAATAATTTCACTTTCCTTCATTTCTTCTGTCAACTTCTTTCCTCATTAGCTGTAGCTATTTCATGCTGCATTTTTCTCCCCGAGGCAATTCTGCCTTGTCTGTGGACAGCATATGGAAATGGGCAGAAAGGAGTGACACATGGTAAAGGACAGTTTTCACTTTAAATGATTTTTTTTTTTTTTTTTTTTTTTTTTTCCCCAGCATGTATTTGATAGGGATGCCAAATTAGGTTCGTCTCATAATATTTAGAAACTTTCATTTGGGTGCTAAAACACTGTAGCAGAAATCTTTTCTTATGTTTAGGATCAAAGCACAGAAAAGGCACTCAAGGTCACTTCACTTGATGTGTGACTTGTTCTCATATTTTCTTTAACTGCACATAGTAGAACTATAAAATATATCTCTTAAACTAGATAAATCCTTCTGAGGTTTTGTTAAAACCTTACTTAATAAAGGTTTCTTTAAAGCAGAGAGTTTGCCCCACATAAAATTACTTGCTCATATTTCTTATATCAGTATGTGTGACCAGTTTTTTATTTACTTTTAAAACACATCTTTTAGGTATGTCTGTTTGTCTGTTTGCTTAGTTATATGTGCTTATGTATTTGCATATGTAAGTATATATATATAAATACAACTTACTTGATTTCTCAGACTTCACATTAAGTATTTAAAGTGTTTTTTTTTTTTTTTGTTTGTTTTTTTTGGTGATGCAGGTAACCACGGAAAAGATGCCAGGAATTAATAAGGTTGGCAGGGCTCTCTGGAGGCCATCTGGTCCAACCTCCGCACAAGCAAGGCCACCTACAGCAGACTGTCCAGGACCATGGCCTGCTGGCTTTTGAAGATTTCCAAGGAGGAGATTTCACAATGTTTCTGGGCAACCTGTGCCAGTGTTCAGCTATCTGCACAGCACGAAAGTACTTCCTGATGTTGAGAGGGAACCTACCATGTTCCAGTTTGTGCCCATTGCCCCTTAACCTGGCCCTGGGCACAAAAAGTGCCAATCTTCATCCTCATTGCATCCTCCATAAATTAGGTATTTATGGACATTGATGAGATCCCCTAGAACCTGCTCTTCTCCAGGCTGAACAGTGCCAGCTCTCTCAGCTTCTCCTCACCAGAGAGATACTCCATTCCCCTGACCATCTTGGCAGCCCTCTACTGAACTCCTTCCAGTCAGTTTGTGTCTGTCTTGTAATGGGGGACCCAGAACTGGACACACTGCTGCAGCCTGACCAATGCTGAGTAAGAAAGTTCAGAAAGTTTGGCTTGAATATTTTATAATTGTGTTTATTTTGTGTAAAGTGTTTTAACTAAAGTGTGTAATTCAGCTAAAATGTGGAATAAATCTAACACCTCTGTATGTTTCTGCATCATGGTTTAGATCATCATCGACCAACATACGAGGTGATGACTTAGGAAAGGCACCTAAAATCTAAGACCAAGGAACCATCTTTTCCTCCATTTGATGGTCCTAACCACTACACATCATTCATGTCCATCTTCTTTTCTCTCATCAGCTCAGAGATTTTTATAAGTTCCTTGCCATAGGTTGATACAAATGCAAGTACTCTAAAAAAAGGATTTGACCTAAATCTGGTTTACAGCTTAGTGAGCAAAGTATCAGAAGGATATACTTTATCCTTTCCTAGTGAGGTGGAAACATAATGTTTGGCCGAGACAGCCAGCACGGCTTCACCAAGGGCAGGTCGTGCCTGACCAGTCTGGTGGCCTTCTGTGATGGAGTGACGGCATCGGTGGACCAAGGGAGGGCAATGGATGTCGTCTACCTGGACTTGTGCAAGGCCTTTGACACGGTCCCACACCATATCCTTATCTCTAAACTGGAGAGAGATGGATTTGATGGGTGGACTGTTCGTTGGATAAAGAACTGGCTGGATGGTCGCAGCCAAAGGGTTGTAGTCAATGGCTCTGTGTCCAGGTGTAGGCCAGTCACAAGCGGTGTCCCCCAGGGGTCCGTCTTGGGACCGGTGCTCTTCAACATCTTTATTGACAACTTAGACTGCAGGATTGAGTGCACCCTCAGCAAGTTTGCTGATGACACCAAGCTGAGTGGTGCAGTTGATACCCCTGAAGGAAGGGATGCCATCCAGAGGGACCTGGACAGGCTGCAAGAGTGGGCCCACCAGAACCTCATGAGGTTCAACAAGGCCAAGTGCAAGGTGTTGCACTTGGGTCGGGGCAATCCCAGGTGTGTGTACAGACTGGGAGAAGAACTCCTTGAGAGCAGCCCTGCGGAGAAGGACTTGGGCGTTGTGATCGACGAAAAGCTGGCCATGAGCCGGCAGTCCTGGCGCTCTTGCAGCCAGGAAGGCCAATGGCATCCTGGGCTGCATCAAGGGAGGGGTGGCCAGCAGGGAGAGGGAGGTGATCGTCCCCCTCTGCTCTGCCCTTGGAAGGCCTCACCTGGAGTACTGTGTCCAGGCCTGGGGCCCCCAGTACAGAGGGGATGTGGAGCTGTTGGAGCGGGTCCAGAGGAGGGCCACCAAAATGATCAGAGGGCTGGAGCACCTCTCCTATGAGGAAAGGTTGAGGGAGTTGGGATTGTTTAGCTTGGAAAAGAGAAGGCTCCGGGGAGACCTCATTGCGGCCTTCCAATACCTTTTAAGGAGCTTACAGGCAGGAGAGGGACCGACTTTTTACACAGCTGAGTAATGGTAGGACAAGGGGGAAGGGGCTGAAACTGAAAGAGGGGAGGTTTAGGTTGGACATCAGGAAGAAATTCTTCCCTGAGAGAGTGGTGAGGCGCTGGCACAGGCTGCCCAGAGAAGTTGTGGGTGCCCCATCCCTGGCTGTGTTCAAGGCCAGGCTGGATGGGTTCCTGGGCAGTTTGATCCAGTGAGCTAGTGGCTGGCAGCCCTGTCCACAGCAGGGGGGTTGGAACTAGATGATCCCTGAGGTCCCTTCCAACCCAAGCCATTCTATGATTCTATGATTCTATGATTCTATGATTCCATGATTCCAGCATTCACATTTTAAAAGAAAAGAGCAAGCTCTGCTCAGATCATTACAAGGAAGAGCACAAAAGTCTACACACTAAAGATGGCTGAAGTATGCAAAACCTTTCAGCCCAAGATAAGGTGACTTACAGGCAGAAAGTGTTATGCACACAGGTACATATTCTCCTGAATTATCAACCACTTAGGTAACATTTCTTGGATCCTCTTCTTGAATACTTAATTCTTTACCCAAAACCTAGATGTTAAACTGCATGCAAAATTACAGCCTCATTTTCTTAAAATAAATGGTTCCATCAAATATTTAGACAGTAGGAAATTTAAACCAAAGTGCTTAGAGGTCTTGGCAAGAAAAACTTATTATCTTGACATATTGTTTTTAAAGAGAATAGTTACAATTTTGATCAAATATTATCTTGTCATGGTTAATTTGAACTAACACAATTATCTCTGTTCTTGTGAAGAGAATCTGATGTTGTTTTCAACAACATTTTGCAGAAAAGAATACACACAAATGTTCTGACTGAGAATGTAGAAATCAAATATAAATAAATACTACCAATTAAATTACACGTTAGAATATACTTTTGATTTCTAATTCATATAATACAGAGAGTATATAGAAGCAAGCAAAGGTAGTGTAAAATGCAGTGAATTTTCTGTTTTTCGAAGCTTGCTTTTATTTTTCATTTTATGTCAACTCACTATATGCTATACATCATTTTACTCATAAAGTCCACAACCTTGAATAAAATGGGCAATACTGTTTAAAGACAGACAATTCCCCTTCCAGTTAATTCCCCGGTCAGTTTACTGATTCAAAACCAAACTTAGTATATCCAAACAATTCCAGACTCTTTCTATCCAATAATTTTTCACAGTGGCTGCACTGATTGTATATACCGGTGAGTTTTGATTTTGTTGTTGATGGTGTTTGTCTTGTTTGTTTGTTTTGTTTTGTTTGTTTGCTTGCTTGTTTTTTTTTATTTGTTTGTTTTGTTTTCCTGTAGGCATACCTATGTATACATATATATATAAACATACAACTATGCCTAAATATATGCAGCTGGGCAGTAATAACTCCTTTAATAACATATCCTGAGCATCGTGGGTTCCAGAAATTTAAGTGAGAGGAACATTATGTGTTGCATAGGACTGGGCTTTACACAGCACAAGTGAGAGTGGAAGTATAACTTGCAGATTTGGAGCCAATGCCTTGAAACAAACGAGTGAACCCTGACTCCTTGGTGCTATCAAAGCTCTGCTGTCAGTTTCAGAGTGATGAAGGAATCACCAAAGGGGGGTCTTAACACTGATTAAAAGGGAGTACAAGTAGGATGATGTCTCTGTGAGAATCAGTTACAATGGAAACTGCCTCTGAGGCGGACGGGTCACTTGTTTAGGGATTTATTCTTGGCTCAGTATGTACACCAGAGCTATAGATCATCTGATATCACTCAGATGAACTTCAGGTGGAAATGCACTTTTTGCACTTTCGTGATGTGTGTGCAAGCACTGTGTAATCGCCTGCTAGTATGGCCCTGAGCTAGGTGATGCTGTGTCCCTGTTAACAGTTTTTCATGCCCACGGCCACTGCAGCTACCAGCGGTTTGCACCATACAAGCTCTTGTATGTGGCACAGCCTGCATCGTTATTATTCTATATTCACCGCTGAGCAATGTGACCCACATAAGTTACACAAGGCTGAACTGCGATGATGCACACAGTGTGCTGGTTTAAAAGCATGGTGTGCTGAGCGTTTAGCAGTGCAAACATATGGTACTGGAATTACTGCTTGCCATATGGGGATGTGCAAAACTGTCTTCTCTGCTTAGCTTGTAGTGCCAGAAACACATCTGTATGGTCTTGTCTGCAGTGAGTATTGTCGATTCTGTTTCTTTACACTTTTTTGAGCACCACTAGTTTCCGTGCTTATTTTTCAGTTTAGATTGAGTATGAGAAGTTCATTGGAGATTTTCCAATTTCTAACTACTGAAATTAATTGGAAGAATTTTAGATTTGTCTTAGGTGGAATTTTCTTACCATGGATAATAGCTTTGTTTTTTTTTTCTACCAAAGTTAAAAAAAATCTAGCACAAGACACAAACAATTCTCTGAGCTGTGACTGCCTCCTGCTTATAATTATCAACAAAACAGAGAAAATCACAGGTTCTCTCTTTCCTGCAGTGTTACTAAAGAGACAACACAATCTTTTAAAGAACATAAAGATCACTGACATTCAAAGGAAACAAAAAAGTGAAGACACCACAATTAGGCATCTCTATGACACCTTGTAATTCAAATAATTTTAAAATATTTTCTTTGTATTGTTGTGGAGAGAATTTTCAGAAGAAAACAATGTTTACAATATTTTTCTAAAATTATTTTTAAATTGCTCCACGTGGTTCTGGTAACCTCTTCTGTATTTTCTAAATAAGGATCAAAATAGTTTTTCTAAGAAAGAGACTACCTTCTCTGTCTTTATAGATTTGCAAAACTCTGAAAATTCATACTTGGCTACACGCCTACTGTACATTAAACATTTGTGAAACATTTGTTGATTCCCACATCTTTTCCTCCTCATAATTAAACTAATTGGACAATTAATCAATGTCACCTGTAGCCCTGAATGGCAACTGACATTAATGTAGGAGATTGCTCAAAGTCCAGGCTTGGTAGGGAGGGAGGGAAAGTCTATAGTCTGCAGATGAAAAGCCAATTAAAACTGTGGAGTTAGGGTGGTACAGGTTGGAATAGAAATGAATTTTGTGAAAAATACCAATTCCTGTCTGTCTTTTGAAATGTACAATGCCTACTGCAGCTTCTAAATCACAGGAAAAAAAATACATATTTTGTTGCTTTAAAAACCACTGTAATTAGTTGTTGTGTACCTCAGCCTTCGCTAGATTTGAGAGAAGTATTCTCTCTGGTCAAAATACTACTAGTAGAGTAAAAGTTTCAGTAATGAAATGATTGTAGACCTGTATTTCATCAGCTCTACTGCTGTGAGATGTTCTGGTTTTGGCAGTGAACATTACCAAGCTGTAATAACTGCTATTCTAGTTAATAAAACCTAAGTAAATCATATATGGCATATAAAAGGACACGCTGCAGGGACCAATTTACCTCTATTGGTGAAAATTACATCTCCTCTGCCAGTAGGGTGCCATCCTTTAGGAACAGGGGGTGAAGAATTCATTGCAAGGGAATGGAAAACACCAACTGTTTTCATCAAATGCCTCTGAGAATTTACATGGTGACAGCAACATATGGGAATTGAGACATACACCCCAATACTGCTCCACTCATTTTTCGGTGCACCATTTCTTGTCTGTCTATATTTCTATTCTGTATTGTCTTTTCATACAGGACCTTTTCTTCTGTTTTAAAAACAAGTATCTGATTTCATATTACTTACCTATTTTCTTTGTCTTTTTGAACAAATGTTCAGCCACTTCCTGGTGTGTGTTTACTTTAACAGGATTAAAAAGAGGGATTTTGTGTCTGTTAATGACCTAATTTGCACATTCTTATCAGTCCAAGGAAAAGTTTAATCCACAATTTCTGCAGAGAATAGTCCTTTGTCTTCACCATGCCCCGTTGTAGGGACTGTGTATTCTGAAATCCTACTGCATTTGTGATATTTAATTTGCAATCTATGCTAGATCATGCAGGAGTCTTTCTAATCCAAATTTGAAGCAAGACCCTGAGTTTGTCTGAGAATTTGTTCTACCATCTAGTATTTAGGAGAAAAGTTAAGATGTGTGAAAAATGAAATACAAAAAAAGGCAGAAGACCATTCAGCTAAAATGTAAATTACTATATTATCCTTTGTTAGCCTGAAGTAAATTTAAATTAAGAAGGATTAGTAAAATACATAAAATTAGGGCAGAATGAAAATGAAGTGGGCTACCCCAGTCCAACGCCGAGCAGAGCTTCCTAGAGTTATGCAAGACGGATTATTTTTCTTCCTAGAAATCCCTGTTATAAATAGCACTGAGCCATTAGGCACAAAATGCATAATTACCTTACCCTGTATACTCATGGGTAATGGATGGGACTAGAGACCAAAAGTTACTTCCTCTGCAGGTGAAAACTTACAGATACCTGCTAGATTCAGTGCAGTTTTGCCAGTTTAAATTTCCTGACTGTCCATCTACTACAATTTCCTATTAGTGAGAGTCAGAATTCAGGTAAAGTCCTGGATATCTTTTAAATTGCTGTTAAATTATGAGGGGCAGGGAGGAAAGATACTACCGAAATGGGAAGATTAAGTAAAAGGGTGACGGGAGTTGAACAAGTATTTATAATGAGGCTTAGCATTGCAGAATACATCTGCGTTATGGGACCCAAGGGCAACTCTTAGTGTCTAGGGTCAGGCACTAACCCTAGAAGCCTCCTCACTGTACCCCAGACAAACCTTGGCTGTGTGTTTTTGCTTACAAGGTGAGAGGGAAAGCAGTTCCAGGGAGCTCCAGCAGGCAGTTGGACTTGGCCAGATGGAAAAGCAATACCAGGTACAGCTCACCGAATCCCCACTGTGTTCTGTGAGGGGATTTTAGTAGACTCCAAGGCCTGGAGTCAAGTATCTCTGTCTCACCCATTACATATCAAGAGATGGGCACCTCAGACTCAAAACAGGAATGTGCTAAAGGCATTGATCTTGGAAATAAATACTGAGGGGTTGCAGGACACACCCTGAAGCTTAAATCTTGTAACTCCTAGAGCTTTGCTTAATATTCACAAATGTAAACTCTTAACTGGAGGTAGACAGGAAAAAAACAAAAGAGGAATGCAAGCAATTTGAAGAAAAGAAAGTGGGAGAAGTTTCTCACTCTCATTCTGAGTAAGAGTTTTAATTTTGTCTGATCTTGCTGAAGACTACACTTAAAAATTCCTTTACACAGTATTTCAGAGAGATGGTCAGAGTGCAGCTGAGTTTCTTTCTCTTTCTAATTAAGCATTAAATACTTTGCTACTTAAGTATTAAAAGAGATAACAAGCAGGTGGTGATACTGAGGATGAGGTTTGGAGTGATTAATGTTCTCCCTGTAGGCAACTGTGCTGCAATATATATGTAAGCAATGGGTACAAATAGTAATGTTCTGGCAATCTTCCTGTGGCTGTGGAAAAATCAGTTAAGAATTTCGAAGTTATAAATCGGGATTACAAACCTAAATGTAAGGTTGATGCCCAGGCTAATTGTTGGATCTAGGGTTTGACTACAGCCTTTGCATCACAAATTATGAGACCTTGCAGGTGTTATTTATGAAATGTAAGAAAAATATGAGGTTAAAATAAAATCACAGAATCATAGATCTGTGTTGGATCCCAAGTTGGAAGAGACCCACAAGGACCATTGACTCCAGCTCCTGTCCCCACACAGCACCACCCAAACCCAAACCCTGTGTCTGAGAGCGGTGTCCAAACGTTCCTTGAGCATTTGGCAGCTTGGGGCCGTGCCCGCTGCCCTGGGGAGCCTGTTCCATGCCCACCACCCCCTGGGGCAGAACCTTTTCCTCACCCCCACCCTGACCCTCCCCTGACACAGCTCCATGCCGTTCCCTCGGGCCCTGTTGCTGTCCCCAGAGAGCAGAGCTCAGCGCCTGCCCCTCCGCTCCCCTGGGAGGGAGCTGTAGGCCGCCATGAGGCCTCCCCTCAGCCTCCTCTGCTCTGGGCTGAACAAACCACGGGACCTCAGCCGCTCCAAGGTGTATGAACACCTTGCCCTCCAGACCCTTCCCCATCTTTGCAGCCCTCCTTTGGATGCTCTCTAATAGTTTTACATCCTTCTTATATTGTGGCTGCTGAGGCAAAATATTGACTCATGTTCAACTTGCTGTCAACCAGAACCCCCATATCCTTTTCTTCAAGGCTGCACTCCAGCCTCTTGTCCCCTAGTCTGTACTCATATCCAAGACTGTCCCATCCCAGGTGCGAAATCCAGAACTTGCTCTTGTTAAACATCATGCAGTTGGTGATTGCTCAGCTCTCCAATCTGTCAAGATATCTCTGCAATTAAAGAAAAAAAAAAAAAAAGAACATGAGAGGCAAAGTATACTGACACTCTCACCATAATTCAAGCTTCATTCGATCTTGCACTCTGCATCACAAGGGAGAGTTCATGTCTTTCATTCAGTCCTTTGCATTGAGGAAATGCCAGAAAGTTGTTTGTATTTGTGTAAAGGAATACCAATTCAAGTAAATTCTTTGTAACTGTTGAAAATCATATGGATTCCTGTTTAGGCTAAGTTAAATAATACAGAGGATCTGCAAAAGTATGTATTTTATTATCCAGACTTTTTCCAGTTGTTTATAAATATTGTGCAAGCCATTTATACATCAATATAAATTTTCATCTTGAAAGCTGTGTTTTTGTTTGTAAATGTTTGGTTTTGTCTTAGCCAGTTTTGATCCTTGTCTGTACTTCACTGCTTGATTTCCTTAATAATATCCTTTGAAAAAATTTATCAAAAGCTTTTACAGTACCCTACTAAAACATATTGTTTCTCCTTCATCCTGTATGTCATTGCCACACTCAAAAATTCCAAAAAACACAGAAGCACAAGCCTTTCTTATTTCTCATGGAAGCCATAGTAGTCGTCTGTATAATTTTTACTCCTCTAGGCATTTCTTAAGTGTATCTTTCATTGTCATTTCACACAGTTTTCACTCTGGAACTGAAACTAGATTATGAGAATAGCAAATGCCAAACATAACTCTTATAGCTATATTAAAGATGGGCAAAATATTTGCTGAATTCTAGATATTGCATAGAGTGGTTGACTTTGAGAGATTATTTATTCTTGCCAGCAGCTCATCTATTTCTTTCTTAAATTTCTTCAGAACTCTTAATTTAAGATTTTCCAGTACTAGTGGCTACTTAGCATTTAATTTTCTAATTTGTTCCAGCACATCTTCTTTTGATACTCAATTTCAGGCAGTTCTTTCTGTTTTGTAAAAGTACAGGAGGACAGCCATTGTCACACATTTACATGGGCAGTGACAAAGAACTAAGGGGGTGGCAGAGAGGACAGTGGTTTTCTTTTGCTGCTTTTGTAGCTGGTTTGATTTTATTTTGTATGGTGAATGCTAGTTTATAGGTCTATGCTCAGAAAACAACTTTCTCAATCCCTTTTTTTATCGCTATATTAGCCTTTTTTTTTTTTTTTGCCTTATTTCAAATCATTTTGCATTTATGGGAAAGCAATAATTTTATTAAGAAATATATTTATGAGCAACACAGCTGCTTCCATCTGTTTATTCTTCCATATACAGAGTTTGGCATAAATAATGGAGACGGATACTCTTAGAGAGGACTGTTAACAACTTCAAGTAGTGTTCCCACACTGCTCCAGTTACTTATGTACTTTGAGTGTCATCACTGAATACAGTTAATACATTACAAAATCATACCAGGGCCAAATGGCAAGATATGTAGGAGTACCAGTTCTTGGAAGCAGACTGTAGCGTTTTATCAATGCTGATATTAATGCTAGCAAAGCCCTTGTTTTATTAATGTTTTTCTACCTGAATATATTTTCATTATCATAATCTGATGCACAAGAGTTAGAGCCCAGATAATTACAAGTGAAGAACAGGGGATAAAATATAAAATATGACATTTCCTCTGACAAGAAAATATTAGTTAAAAATAAAGCATACATTTCTTTTAAAATTTAACTCTGTTACAAAGGAAAGAGAAAAAGAAAAACTAATGAACCAGGTCATCCTCGCTATCTTTACTTACAGCTTTTTTGATATATGGATTTTGTTGATAAGATCCGAAAATATTCAATTTAAATTTACTCTGTATTAAACAAGTATAATACTCTGGATTGTCATCAACAAACCATTTCAAGAGGAAAGTTTAGACTAATTAGGAAATTAAAAAGGAAGAAAGAGTTCCCTTCTTTGCCCCCTTAGGGATATTGTTGAACATATTTTTTCCTTCTTTTTCTCACTTGGTCGGGTTCAACACTGACATGCATCAAAGACACCATATTACAAAAGGAGAAGAGAATAGTGATGTCTTTAGCCTGGAAATCTCACAGTTTTTTAGAATGATCAGTGTAGTCTTTTGATTAAAAAAAATCTACAGAAATCAATCTGTAATGAACCTTAGAGGGTCCTAAAAAGAACCCGTTTCAAATCCACTGTGGTTTGAAGCATTGGGAATACAACAGTTAATGATATCTTTCAAACATTGGACAGCCACCCAGCAGGGCATACTGATTTAGGTCTTTAGTAAACTATTCTGCTCCAAATAATGTACCTCACCTTTTTTATTTTTTTTATTTTTATTTTTTTTGAGTGGGTTACGGCAACAACAAAGTCTCCCTAATGCAGGGTCATTTTTTTCACTGCTTCTGTTTAGTGTGTACATTGGGTGGCCAGAGAACATTCTGGGACTCTTTGGAGTGCAGTCTCATCAGTTTCTCTATCATCCCACCCTCTGAACTCAATAAATCTTTGAATAATCTGTTTGTAATATGGACCTGGTGGGAGTAAAATGCAGACACACACAAAAAAGAGGAGTATAAATTGAAATATATGGAGGGTTAACTGAGGCTGTTTTTTTTTTTTTTCTTTTTCCCTAATAAGGAACTGTATATTCCTTCATTGTTAAGAAAATTTGCAATCATATTCTTTTTGCATTTAAATATGCTTCTGGGCTCTCTGCTGAAGATAATACTTGGATGTACGTTTTCCCATTTAAGTGTTGCCAGAAAGTGTCTTTGCTGTCTTGCAAGGTGGAAAACTTACATGAAAATCTCTGACTGGAACACCATGATGCCAGAGTCAAAAGTGTCACTTTGGGATAGACCTTTACCCTGAAATAATGTGAAAGAAATAAAACTGTTGTTTTTCTTGTGTCACTTCTCATTCTGTGAGAAATTGAAAATTAATATTTAAACTTGAAACTCTAAACTAATATTTTCTTCTAAAGTACTAACTACACAGCTGGACTCTTGCTGTCTAAGGACAGTGTCAGAAGATGTCTACTTTAGCAAGCAGGGCAGAGTGATGTTATAGAATCTGTATGGTGAAATGGTTATTGTCTGAGGACCTAATATTCACATGAAATTTATTATACTGGTTATCTTTAGACTAGCTTTAGCCTAACTCCATGGAGTTAGACTGAGTGCCCATTGGCAGCTGGATTATTTTCCAGGTGGTGCAGAAGAGCACTGTACTGCTTAGTTTTGATTAAAAGAGGCCTATTCTGTGTGCTCTGCACCCAGGAACCCAAGTGTGGGAATTGGCATTGACTGATCCACCTCAGTGTGCAGTCTTGATCCAAACTAAACAGTTGATGCAGAACTACTAGTGACTGCACTGCATTGCACTGTACACAAAGGGAATCGAGACCTTAAGCAGAAGCATAACTTCATAATACATTTCCAGTTTTGCCAGAGCAAAATAAAATAAAATAAAATGCAGTGTCAGCATAAAATGCATTTTTTTCTTTCCTAGAGAAATTCCCACAATTTTCATGTCCCAGCTTAACATCTCAGAGCCACTTAGCTAGAAAATTAAACAAAAAATGGATTATAAAAGATTAGTCAAACATATACACAGAGCTGATATCAATACTGAGGTTTTCTTTTCATTTTATACCACGACTATGTGATGAAAGACAAAAATTTTTCATAGAGTTGTCCCCAAAAAGCTGAATAAAATGGCAATCAATATTTTCCTATCTGTCATTACAAGAAAACAAACCATTCAAAGAAAGTAATTAGCCTGTAATGATCAGGTGATAATGAATACCACATCCAATATCTTACCTCCTTTAAAAGTTACAATTATGCTGTGAGAGAAAATGAGACAAGAAACAGGTTTCAATGGTTTCAATGCTGCAATGTCAAAATAGGTCACTGAGATCCTGAACAGTTTATGAAGAAGTTGCTGACAGCTAAAAATAATCTCCATGTAATGCAGAATTATCAAATCATTGAAATGTCTTCAAAAGCAGAGGTCTACTCCAGCAAGTAATGAAGGTGGTTAATTAATTACAAATCCAATAAACAGAGGAGATGAAGGAAGCTGTTAGTGGGATAAATAAAGAATAAAAATATAAATGTAAGTGATGCGAATATATGCTGGAACTTGGAAACGAGAAAATTCAAGGAAGGCTCTATCTTTTTAAAATGAATCATTCTTTGGCATATACAGCACATATTTACACATTATAAATTACAACTAAGGGAAGTAACTGAGACCATGACTTAATAGGATTCCTACACAATGTGACAGGTTTGTCAATATGAAGAATATTCCATTATCCTGGTCAATGCTAAGTAAAATTATGCAGAAGTGTTATTACAACTCATGCTTAAAGATTGAAGCCCACTTCTAATTATTTGTGATCAGAAGCAGAGTTGTGTGGCAGCCAATTAACCTTAAATTTGCCTACTTAGAGGTTTTTGAACTTTTATGTGAAACTTCTCTGCAGAACACGTTCGCAGTTTGGGTGCATGAAATACAGAGGGTGATTCTGATGTTCCCATTTCTTTTTACTTGTACCTTCTCATGGGTTGAGAAGGAAACCCTTGAGAAATGGTGTATGTGAGGATAGATTTTTTAAATTATTATTAGATAAAATATGTCCCAGTGATCTCAGAAAGACAGAGCGTCTTAATTGCCTGGTGTATGAATGGTGTGCTTCACATTTTCAGATGTATTACCTAAGCTCTAAGCTTATCAGCAAAGTATCACAGAATCACAGAAGATTGGAAGGGACCTCGAAAGATCATCTAGTCTAATCCCCCTGCCAAAGCAGGAACACCTAGATCAGATGGCACAGGAATGCATCCAGGCGGGTTTTGAACGTCTCCAGAGAAGGAGACTCCACAACCTCTCAGGGCAGCCTGTTCCAGTGCTCTGTCACCCTCACTATGAAGAAATTTCTCCGCATATTTAAGCAGAACCTCCTATGTTCCAGCTTGCACCCATTGCCCCTTGTCCTGTCACTGGATGTCACAGCGAAGAGCCTGGCTCCATCCTCCTGACACTCACCCTTTGCATATTTATAAACAGTAATTAGGTCACCCCTCAGTCTCCTCTAAGCTGAAGAGACCCAGCTCCCTCAGCCTTTCCTCATAAGGGAGATGCTCCACTCCCTTCATCATCTTGGTGGCTCTGCGCTGGACCCTCTCCAGCAGTTCCCTGTCCTTCTTGAACTGAGGGGCCCAGAACTGGACACAATATTCCAGATGCGGTCTCACCAGGGCAGAGTAGAGGGGGAGGAGAACCTCTCTCGACCTACTAACCACAGCCCTTCTAATACACCCCAGGATGCCATTGGCCTTCTTGGCCACGAGGGCACAGTGCTGGCTCATGGTCATCCTGCTGTCCACCAGGACCCCCAGGTCCCTTTCCCCTACGCTGCTCTCCAACAGGTCAGTACCCAACTTATACTGCTTCCTGGGGTTATTCCTGCCCAGATGCAAGACTCTACACTTGCCCTTGTTAAATTTCATTAAATTTCTCCCTGCCCAACTCTCCAGCCTGTCTAGGTCTCGCTGGATGGCAGCGCACCCTTCTGGCGTGTCAGCCACTCCTGCCAGTTTTGTATCATCAGCAAACTTGCTGAGGGTGCACTCTATCCCCTCATCCAAGTCGTTGATGAATATATTGAACAGCACCGGTCCCAGTACCGAACCCTGGGGGACCCCACTAGATACAGGCCTCCAACTAGACTCCATCCCATTCACCACAACTCTCTGGCTTCTTTCCTCCAGCCAGTTCACAATCCATCTCACTACCCGATCATCCAGACCACACTTCCTCAGTTTAGCCGCAAGGATACTGTGGGAGACGGTGTCGAATGCTTTACTGAAATCAAGATAGACCACATCCACTGCTTTACCACCATCTATCCACCTGGTAATGTCCTCATAAAAGGCTATCAGGTTGGTTAAGCATGACTTCCCCTTGGTGAAGCCATGTTGGCTGCCTCTAAGGACCCTCTTATCCTTGATATGCCTAGAGACAGTGCCAAGGATAAGTTGTTCCATCACCTTCCCAGGGACAGAGGTGAGGCTGACCGGTCTGTAGTTACCAGAGTCCTCCTTCTTGCCCTTTTTGAAGATTGGAGTGACATTCGCTTTCCTCCAGTCTTCAGGCACCTCTCCCGTCCTCTACGACTTACCAAAGATGATGGAGAGCGGCCTAGCAATGACTTCTGCCATCTCCCTCAGCACCCATGGGTGGACCCCATCAGGACCCATGGAGTACCTAATAAAAAAGTAGCAAGTACAGTGGTATTGCTACACCTGCTGCTATAACTGCTAGAATTTGTCTCTAACCCCATAAATGGTGTACTACTATTGTTACAACAGAAGGAAATCCAAACTGAAACTGAACTGATTTTACAAGACAGAGAAGGGCATTCCACCTAGCACTTGGCTTCCTGTGTTCATTGAGTCCTAAAAACAAAACAAAACAAAACAAAACAAAACAAAACCACAAAGTATCCTTCTAGTTAATATTTTCCCTGCTTGGCCAAATTTGTTTGGATGCAAAGACATTTAGGCAAAAGCTGTGAAACTCTTCAGGGAGAAAGTAAATGTGTATATTCAGGGGGAATCCAAAGTAAAAGTTCACTTTAAGATTGGATATACCTCAGAATCTGCAGTTTTTCAACCTCTCTGTGGATAGGGTAGCAACTCTAGTTTTAGTTTTGGGATCATATTCCTATTCAGTGTTATTTTCCTATTGAATTTTACTTGAAATCTCCCAACAAAATAATACAATATGCGTATTTGAATAATTTAAAAGATCATTTCTACGTGCACAGCAGCAGCCATTCCTAATATTTTGAGCACATGTCATGATGCTGTTGGTCATAGCTAGTATTTACATAGTAATGTGGAAAATGTTTAAACAGGGATGACTTTTTCTGGAGGCAGTAATACGGAATTTCTTTCTTGCTGTACTATGTGTTCTACTGCATCGTGTTATTATCCCCTAGTTGCAAAAAGCAGCTGCAGTTCGTGAGACCTTTTGGACTTGCTGCACTCCCAAAGGAGGAACAGAGTAATTAGGCTCTCTGTGTTCCCTGTGCAGCCATAGTCTTCAGCGGCTGCTGTAGTGTGACTTGACTATATGCCCAATGTACCACAGGACCCAATAGGCTCAAATGAACTATACATGACAGTGGTAGGCAGCAATTGGTACTCCCTTTATCAGTGTAATCACCATTATGTGCGAAAATCTAAATTGGGAACCAGACCCTGAATGGTAGCTCAGCTGTGCTAGAATCAGCACTGAAAAAGAGGTAAAGAATGGCTTCAAGTAGCCGTGTTTTCTCCGGATCCAGGAGTCATCCATATTCTTGTTAGGCATCACAGTTTGAGTTACATGTTCAATGAAATTTCAAAACACAGCTTGGTTTTATGACAATGAATCATTTCAACAAGCTTTTCAGCTATAATCTGTGGACTAAATGCTATCTATGTGTACATAATGACTTCTTCTTTTGAATATTCCATTTTTAAAAACAAACATAAGCTTGCTAATGGGCAGTACAGGGATAATAGAATGAATTTGCATTAACTGCTCACTGTGAGTGTATCCGTTATCTTAGTGGTGATAGTCATATTATCTCATAAGCTGATTCATCCACAGATATAATGTCGTCTCTGCAAATCATTTATGGATGCAGTCAGGAAGTATTTCTGATTACAGCATTCATACTATAACAAAGCAGTTAGGAAGACATGTCAGAATCTCACCCTAGATCTCTTTGTGAGGCCTATAATATCATGCATCTCATCTTAAGGCAGAAAGCACAAAACCTTATGTTTTTCGTATGTAGAAAAGGATGATCTTAAATATTTGCAAATGGTTGGGAGAATAAGAAGTCAGAAATTAGTTTCAGAGTGCCACACTCTTTTCTGGCTGTTACATTTAGAAGGACAAAAATGGAGATTCTTTTTCAAGTTTGGGATTTTCAGGATGGTTTTCTTTGCTACATAGACAAACTCTTCTCTTATAAAGAGTTAATATAACCTTCATCACATTATTTAGCAGCCTTTATCATTTCCAGAAACCATGTTTGTCTTGTTTGCTGGCTAGTTGCCTGTTCAGCCATCTTCTTACCTGTATCTCCAGCTACGCACTGCATGAACTTCTGCCTCACAAAAACAAAAAGCCTGAAGATAAACTACCAATTGACTCATGGAATAACTTTATGCAAGGTCCTGCTACCTATATTAGCCACATAACATACGTTAGTTATCCATCAGGCTTAGCTGACAATGTGACAATTGTCTCTTTCTGTGGTGAAATGTATGCGTGTGCATGTGGATGCTTCCCAAAGGTGACCATTTCCAGAAGGCACAGAAAAGGCAAGGACACACTGAGTTTGCCTTGCTTTTCTGGAACAGTCCTCTACTTTCTCAGGAGGCCTTTTGCCTTCAAGCATAATCACACATTTGCATACCCTACCAACAATCTGGAATACATCCAGTTAGAGTCATGGCACAGAAATATCTCTCTGGAGTTGTGTGGCAGTCTTTGCATTATTTCAGATGTTTGCAGAATGGGCTTATTATCTGTGAAAAACCTCCAGACACCACCTACTTCAGTGTACTGCTCAATGAAGAGCTGTTGACACTGTTAGCTGAATCTTCAGACTTCCGAGTTTATAGACTCCATAAGACTTTTGAGCGATATATTCCATTACCCTTCTTCTGAAGTTTTTCCTAATGTCCAGATTGAACATCTTGAGATCAGAGTGGGCACTGATTGCTTCTTGCTATACTATCTGTCATTGCTGATGTGCATCTGTTTCTGTTGTCTTTGCAATTCCTCTAATGGTGTTACATCCTTAGCATCTTCTCCATCAGACTGAAAAATCTTAGTTCCTTAAATCCCTCCAGGTTGCATGTTCTGCTTCCTGAATGTACGTGTATGTGGAAAGAGGTGAACTGTGCTCTAGACTCCACCAGTTAGATTGACTAGATAGTCTCTGATTATAGAGGAAGTGACTAGCTCAGATGCAGATATCTTCACCAAGACAGACAATTGCACCCAGAAGTCATTTCCAACAAAATCTTTTATAAATATATTTCTATCTATATAAATAGATAGAAATAAAAGAGAAAAATATTATACGAATTTGATACTATTTTTATTTGCTAGCACTAGGAGAAATTGCTATGATTTTCTTATAATAGGTGATTTATTCCTGAAATGTTGTCCCTACATATGCTTTTGTTGGCCCAATATCATAATCGATGGAGTGGCAGAACATCCCTCACACTCACATAGCTCACATTCCATAAGACTATGTTTCTTTAGTATTGTATCGCTGGGATACCATGCTGGAGTGGAAGAACAATAGAAGAATCTCCTTCTGGAAGTGGAGCAGTACCCAGCATGGAACCTATTAAAGAATTTTAGAAAGAAATGCAAAATATAAGAACTGATTACGTAATAAATAATGTATTGCCATCCATTGCAAGCTACTGAATTGTTATTAGAAATAAGCATAACCATAAGCTTTAGGATTATAAGTTCTCCAGGACCATAACACTGCTACAGCAGCATCCAAAATGTTTGTGTGTCTTTGCCCTCCTTAATGAAGAATTTCTAGTGTACCATTGTCCTCCATAGCAGTAAGAATGCGATGGCACCATGCGTCCTGGCTGCTAACAGCAGCTCCAATGTCATCATCACTAGCTTACTTTCCCTACTTTGTCTTCCAGGAAGGAACAGGCACCTGGATCCCTGATCATTCCCCGAGTGCCACCCTACCTCTGGCACAGCCGCACTTTGGACCAGCACATCTTGCACGAAGAGCAGAGACTCTGTACTACATGCAGACTGCACCTACATGGTCAGTGTATTTAAGTTTGTAACTACAGATAGTGATATGGTAATACTCTATGTTTACGTAAGATCTTGTCTTTTGTGGGATTTCTTGCAATGCGGCCTGATTTTTTTTTAAAAAACAGCATTAAGAGAAAGTCATTGATTTCTTCTAGAGCAAGAGAAAATTTAAAGGATCAGCTCCATATATGAGAGAATCAACTTAAAGAAATACATCTTAAATGACATTTTTACCTCTCTATTCTTCTTGTGATAAATATTAAAAGGAAGATTTCAAACAAGAAATTTCTGTGTATATTTTTACTTTCAATTTATTCATTCCTGAATTCCAGGATTAACATAGCTTCCCAGTTCAGAAGCAACCAGAAGCTAAAAAACATTCAGTAATACTGAAAAGAACCTAAAGGTAGTGGGAGATGACTAATTTAAGATTGTCTTGTAATGTGATGCCATACCTAACAGAGATAATGAGCTCTTTATTTCTTTAAAAAAATACCATGGGCAACAGATGAAAAAAATATATAAAAGTGTGTAGATATAAAAGTAGGTAACTACCCAATAAACACTTTGTTTTACAGTAGCATGTGCCTGATTTTAGAAAAAAATATATATGTAGGCGGATAAAGGTGACCTTCCAAGAAAGTCTGGGAAATGTATCATAAAACAAATACCTCAATAATATCAGTCTGTTACTCTGTTTATTCCAGGGAAGGCTAATGGATGACCTGATCACTACCCACAGACATTCAGCTGGTCAACAATGTTATGACAATTACCTTCTGAAAAGTAAAAAAAGATGTTGCTTGAAGCCTGAATCTAGACTAATTACGACCACAAATAGAGTAATTGATGGATTTAACTCTTTGAAAAAGTAGGGAATCATCACATGACTGTTTTCCTGAAATTATTCTGCTTTTTATTTCCTGAAAGTTCTCATGTAGATATTTTTACTACCTTTTCTGTTCTGTACACAGCACTTAATAATCATGTGTGAAGCTGTTGTGTTCTTTTTTATATAATGAAAATAAATGGTCAAGGTCTTCATGACTTTATAAAAAGAATTTAATATCTTGCTGGTATTTCACTTGGAAGAGCAATCAGACAAGAAAATTATTTAGCTAGAAATCCAGACATGAACCAGCTGGCTTCGGGCCCTTCATTTTGTGCTATGAAGGTACTTACTATGCTTTATGACCAGAATTAGCCATCAAAATTTGAAACAATTTTTGGGAAAGCAGCTGGCTTGACAAAACTCTCATTGAGATAGTTTCTCAAATCAGGATGCAATTTCTGATCAAGAACAGTCAAGTGAATAGGAGACTTCCTTTAGAGTTGCTCAGTTGTGAACTATACGACAAGTTTTTCACCTGTCCATGCACTGGGTCTCTTTAAATTTTTTTTTTAATTCTCTCCTATAACAAGTATTTATTTTTGTATGAAAAACTGTATTTAACAAGAGATAGGTTTTTTAATGAGAATATAAAAAGAAATATCTCCCTTTCTTTCAAAGAGAGCACGAAAAATACGAAAGCCTAAGAAAAAAGAAAACAATTTTGAGCTAGGTTCTACTTCCCACCTACAGAATATATATGCTGTAGAACTTGCAAACAGACAGGAACCCTCACAGTTTGTGGTTCAAATCAAAGTTTACAGTACTCTCCCTAACACAGCTTAAATGGTAACATCACTATGCTTTCCCTGATATGCTTGACTCTTTTCACTTTTGCAAGCTCCCAAAAATGCCTAGCCATGTTGTTATTTTACTTAAGAGGCTGCCAGTATAACCAGACTTGTGGCTGAAAATATCATCTTTAAAATTTGAAGATCTATCAATAGCTTTTATGAGGAATAAGAACTGCCACATAATGTAAGCTCAAGATCCTATATTTGGATGAAAGTTCATTTGATTAGAGGTATGATTCTTGAGAGAAGCCTTGCAAAAGATGCAGAGATCAGAAAAAAAGTCAGATGGGGACAGTATGATTCCAGTTCAGCAGAACTTTAAGCAACTATCTTAATTTGCTATATCAGATGATTGGTCTTCCTACATTCCCTATAATATTGCTAGAAAAAAAAAAAAAGAGAGAGACAATATAATCCTGCTGCTGCTGCTCTAGGAAAAAATAAAAAATTAAAAAATTAAAAACCACCCCAAAAAATTAGGAGTGAGGTCCACTCTTCTGACTAATTTAGATGCCTAATGTTAACTCCTGTTTTGTCATCTGCCAGTGCTGATGCCCCACAACAGGTAACAGCATAACTGTGTTACTCCATCGCTGTGTTATGTGTTGGCTTTAGCTGGCTAGGGTAAGCCTGCATACACTGTATGTACAGAGTTGTGTCCCATATTTGAGGGAACCATTCGCATATATTGACAATGAAGGAGTGTCAGGAGACATAGCAATTCTTTTTGAGTGATGTATGTACTGCTGGATCTTGGAAAATGAAGCCTTGCCTTGATGTTCACAAGAGATGGCTAAACAGAATCTGTTATTAGAAAAGATGACAAAGGACCATTACCTAATACTGGAAATAGCAATTCTCCTAGCAGTCTGGGGCTGAGCTGCTAAATGGATTGCTGGGAGCTGAATATGAATTACATTTTCTCTCTGCCTTGTTTTTAAACTATCTTATATGTTGGAATGTTACTGGGAAAATATTTGCCTTGAAGAGTATCGGTGTGTGTGGCAGAACAAAATACCAGCATGTTCTGGGTCTGGAAAGTTATCCATCAGAAATATTAATTATTGATGATACAATTCTTGAGACAGTGAAAGGAGGCACCTTTGCTTTCACAGCCTATTTTTTCCATGGCTATTGCATACAACATTCTCCATGACAGCAAAGATTTATTTATCTCTCAAAATGTCTCCTGCTATATATTTCTTTATTAAAGATGTGTCCAGATCATTCATCCCTAACAGTTTTAAAAAAGCAAGCAAAGTGCATGGTTACCTGTAGGTCTAGTGAAAACTCATTTGCAAGGGAATGAGCTGTGTTGAGTCACATTGCACTGAAACAGTCACATTGAAATAGCAGTTCAGAGAGTAGATCTGGTTGTAATAATATTTTTCATAAAATCTAGTTATAAAATGAACATATATGATGTCTTTTTGGACTATCTGAAACTTTGATCATGTATCATAAGTATTAAATTAAAATAGTCACACAAGGACAACAAAGGAAATAATGCCGTAGCACATTATAAAGGCTCCTTGCCTTGATGTTTTGAAATTTCTTTTACTGCTTAGTTTAAATGCCCTAAAATTCCTTATATCATCTTATAAGCATTTTGATTTTGAGACCTACTTTAATGTGAAGACACTTTGCAAAACCCTTCAGCACAGCAAAATACAGATAAACTCATTCTTCTGCAAATATTGGGATTTTCTTCTGCATATTTTTCTCACTGTGAGACAAAGCAGCTCTACATTTCCTTATGCAAATGTGTGTGGATTCACCCTTACCACTGACTGCAAAAAATGATGTCTTTAATTAATAGAATTCAGTAAAATCTCTTAAGGAAGGAACACATCAGCAATGAATGTAGACTTTCATCCTTTCAAGCTGTAATGGTGTGTAAAATTATTCATTTAATCTCTAAGTATTTATTTTTCTTTTCTTCAGTTTAGAGGAAACTTGGTATTCTTTTAAAAAGAACAGAACTAAATATTTTCATATAATGCTGTAACAAGGTACAAATGGTTGCTGTTCAATCTGATACACTGATACACTATTAACATTAGGTCTTTCATAAGCACAACATGGAATACTTCTGTGTACCATGTGAAATATCTACCACACAATGTTTAGATGGGATTTTTTATTTTTCAACATGCGTTATCATTTTAAGCAACTTGCTCAGTCCAAGGTGCAAAATTCCTCTAATCTTTAACACAAATGTTGCCTATTTAAGAACTTAAATTTGCTTATCAAAGACCTTAGAGCTTACTGAAATGATCTTTTAGAGCACAATTCCTGTTCAGGAAGCCAGTACAGTGCACCTCCCTAGAAGTAAATAATTCAGAAATGTGCAAGCATGAATGTCCAAAGAAACTGTTGTTACAAAAAAACTTGCCATTTCTTCTTTCTTACTTCAACTACATCTGTCAATTATCTTTGCCTTCCTCCTTGCAAATCATCTATGCCCTTAAGTTCAGCAGTGAAAAAGAAAAGATAGGTTGGTGGTTATGCAGAATAAGAATCCCTTTCCTTTAGGGATTTTATGAATTGTAGTAAAGATTATATTCTGTAGTCTTGTGGTGGTTTCAAACTGACAGGCAGCTAAGCTTCACCAAGCTGCTCTCTCACTCCCCATCCACGAAAGAACAAGAGGAAAAAATATGGTGACAAAAAAGGCTCATGGATTGAGATAAGGACACGGAGATCACTCACCAGTTATCACCACCAGCAAAACAGACTCAGCACATATTAATGCAATTTGTTTCCTATTACTAACAGACTAAAGAAGTGTGAATGAAAAGCAAACTAAAAGCACCTTCCTGTAATTCTCCATCTTCTACCTCCCTTGACCTGAGCAACACAGGGGAATGGCGAATGGAGGCTGTGATCAATCCATAATGCTTCGTTTCTTCTGCTCCTCCACAGTCACTTTCTGCCCCTGCTTCACGTGAGGTTCCTCCCACTGGTGCCCA
>VXAV01010869.1:101382-122311 GCA_013399715.1 Alectura lathami
CCCAAAAGCTTTTACAGGCAAGCACAAATAAGCAAAACAAATTGAAAAATTTCTCACAGGGTGATAAATCAACTGAAAACAGGATGATCAGTAGCTCAGTGGCTGTTGTTATCTGGAGGAAACCACTTCCTCTAATTTGTTTCCCTTACATTTGTTGTAGTGACAGCTGGTATTGACAGTAAATTATCTGAGTGCAGCATAGGCCTAAAATACAGCTGAAATGATGGAAGTACCAAAATTGCTTTATAACTCTTAACTACTAAAAATCCTCTAGAGCAGACTTGAGGATATTCTTTGGAACAAAAATATATTGTTCTTGAAGTACTATGACACCCGGTCTACAAAAGGAGATTTAATATCATCTGAAATAAGGCAGAATTAAAAACAGTGGAACAAATGGCAGTTCAAACTGGTAGCACACGTTTATGAAAAGGAACCTCAGTCTGGTAAAAAGAACAGACTTGAAACAATGCTTACCATGGCCAGACTCTGCCACTACTAAATACACTGAGATGATCTCCTCTAATTCGGTGACAGTGTAAATATCCATGCTTAAAATGTACTTACTAGGTGTACTTTCTCTGAATTCACCCACAGAGTACAGAGCTGACTACATACTGGTGTCTTGGCAGGTCTGAGGCTTTCTAATGTAAACAGCTGTTTGGATTTCAGTAAAGCCTGACTTAAAATAAAGATCTATTGAATAAAAGCAGAAAAATTGATCTCTCAGTATGGGTTTCAGCTCTAAGGATAGATATTCTGTTTCGCCTTGCAAGTACAAACTTGAAAGATAGTGTGTGGAAGCAGATTATCCAAACTTAAGGTGTTGCAGACACAAGAACTCTTGAGTTCTATGAAACTGAACCTGTAGACTCCTTGGAAGGTGACTACTGGAACTGAATGGGACTTGGCACAATGTTTACACCTCACAGAATGGCTTGGTGTGATGGAAATGGTGCAGACAAGAGTAAGCTATACTTTTCAGGATTGGAAGCTATGGTTATGATATTTTGGTAGTTTCATGGCTCCCGTAAGCAAGGGCAATTGTTCTGCCAAAATGCTTGCACGTGAAATGCAATATTTTCCTTGAGAAACTATGCTTAGAGTGGAAGCCTAAAAAGTCTTCTCAGCAATCTGGCAGTGTCAGAGTCAGGTCTTTCTCCTTTACTGACTGTTTCCTCTGATATCAATGAGTTTATCTGTTGCATCTCGTAGCTGCAGACTAAAGTCCAGATTTAATTAGCTATGAATAACCAAATAACTGAGCAAATACAGAAAACTAAGAGGTTTTCCTACTCCTCCTTTATTTCTGACAATTCCAGTGAGAACTCTATTAGGAATCTGGGAGGAACAAAGCACTCATTTCTTTCTGATAGCCATTACCAGTGAGTGGTTAAGAATCTCTGCTACTTTTTACCCTCTGTAATTTAATGAATAATTCAGTAATGGCTTGTACATGCTAAAAATTTCAATCTGATGGCTCTTTAATTCAGAAAAGTAATTTTAAATTTCTTTTAGGATTTTCTACTGTGTCTGTCCACCAACACTGAACTGTAGTAGTTCAATGCATTCTGCACAGAAATTAATATATTCTTTGTCTTCTAATTGTGGCACAATCACTGTTCCTGCTACATAATATATGCATGGTCTTTTCTCTGAGGTACTCTGAGTTACTCTTCTTCATCTATACCAGATAATTTCCACTCAGTGGGATGAAATGACATATATATCCATTGATTCTCAAAAGCATGTACTTAAGTTGTATTTTTTTTTTTTCTAAAAGCCTCTCATCTCACAGCTGCTAATCCTTTGCAGAAGACTGAAGGTACATTGTATCTCAATGGTGATGGTATGGAAAAAAGCTTGTCCAGCTTTGTTCCTAGTAAAATTAATATTTTAATGCTATTGGGATTTTGTAGCATTATTAGTGAAATATGTTAGAGCATCTAGAGCCTCAGAGCTCTGAGCAGGAGAAAAGGTGGACAAGTAGTCCAAGTCCTAGAGGTGCTATATACTGAAACTTAATACGTGTGACCGTTCCACCAGATTCATTGCTTTTGGAATGCAAATCCATGACTACTACTATAAAGAATTTGGAGGACCTCTTTCATTATCAACTGGCTTTAGCCAGTTGGTACTTTTTATAGTACTTCTGATTAGTTCTACTATGTTCTGTATCAGAAATAAGACACAGCTCATCAGGTTATGAACTTAGCATTCAGGAAAAAAAAATCACTCCTCATTTTGGATCTGAGGCTTAATCTTTACCATGAATATGAGTTAAGCATCTCATTTTCTCTAATATTTGACTGGCTAAAATACCTTTCCCAGTCTTTTATAATTCAGAAATGTGCATTATCCTAACTAGCTCGACATTTGCTGTGTAATTAAACACTCCTTTGATACATGTAGAGAAAATGTCATAACTACACTTAGGATTATAGGTTAACAGCCTGTATAATTTCATTATTAAAAATGAAGGTGTATTACTTTGTTTAAAAAATTGCTCCCAGGTTGCAAACTTTATATATACCAGCTTTCATGCCAGAGTGATTTTTTTTTTTTTAAGAGTCAAGTTAAAAGCCCCTTAGAAACATTGTTTAAAACAGAGCTCTTTTCAGAGCTTGAAATTCTGTTTGACTTGCAAATAAAGCTGTAGGGAAGAGTGTCTGTTGTGCACTGTATTAACTGGTACTTTGTGTTTCCATCTGTTTATATGTTTAAATTTTCATATTTGTCAATATTTTCAGCCTTCCCCCATCCCAGGACATCTTTTGGAAATAAGATAGCCCTTCTGAATCAACATTGTTGGAACAGTAACACTTCTCTTCTGTCTTTTTGTGCAGCTAAGGAGATGTAGCACCACAAGTAAATTCTGAAAGGTCCTGCAGAGCCATGGCACTTCCTGAAGATTAGAAGAAAGTCTAGGTGTCTGTGCTGCAGCAACATGGGGACTTAAGGACAGAGGATTCATTAGATACCATGTTCTGAGCTAGGGGTAGAAGCCTATCTACCTTTTCACGCATAATAATGTAAGTACGGGCCGTACTGCAGTACACACAAATATTTCATGAGCAAGCAGGCCAGTTTAATATGGAACTATCGGAAAATAAATTACTCTGAAGGCTAGAGATTCCTGTACAGTGTATGCAGGTATCTCCTCCACCCTTCTCCTTTTTAATATCTGATATCCAGAAGATACAGCCAGTTCAACTCAACTGCTACTTTAATTTACATTTACTGCTAGATTTGGAAGCCTTGCTCCTAACAGGCATGCTTTTGTTTAATGCACAGCTGGATCATGTCAAGAAGCAGCCGATGAACTGACAGGCTCTATCTTGTTGCAATACGTTCTGTACTTTGTCATGATTTAACATAATAGATAGTAATTTGATGATAATAAATTGTATTGTATCATGACATGGCAGTCAGATCACTTATAGTTAAAGAAAAATTTTAGGGTACTTGAACTCTTTTTCTAGTAATTAGACAGAAATATTAATTATCATTTACTATTGCTGTTTTGTGTGCATGTGTGTGTGTGTGTGCATTTCAACTTAAAAGATGTATTTTATTCTTAGTCTGGTATGATGATTATGTGAAATTAGTTAGGACTGGTTACTAATAAATAATCGTGTAGAAGTATAGTCTCCTTTCTTCTGTGCAAAACAGAGGATGCCTCATAATTAAAATCTATAGAGTTGACTTGGGAAAAATTGGTACCATTTATCATTTTGCTAGTAATCATTACTATGCTATGCCATTTTCAAGACCTATAAGAATTTTTAATGTGAAAATGAGGTGTTGAAATTTTTTAGTCTTTTTTCTTTCTTTTCTTTCTTTCTTTCTTTTTTAAGCTTTTTATTTATTTATTTATTTTTATTCCTGCTTATCCTGATAGACAGTGTATGGTGTAAATTAGATTTCTGCTGCCATTCTTCTCCTGTTATTCAGACATATATACATTTTAAAATAATAATTAAAAATCTAACAAAATAGCACTGACACGTAAGAGGAAGTAGAGTCATGTTGAGACTGGATGAATTACGTACAATCAGTTCAATACAACTATCTAAAATTATTTGGGAGATAGAAGACAGTGCTTCTGGAAGTATGGCAGTAGGAATCAGTACTCCCAATTAACATACCTTAACCACTTCTATCTTAAACCTGGAAAGGAGGAAGGGTTCAGAAAAGACTGGGATGAAATTAAAGCCCACTATTTGCAATTGACAAGTAACAGTGTCTAGGGGATTGATGTGTGGTGGCATGGGAAAGAGAGAAGACAATGTTTCAAACAAGATTTCACTGCTAAAAAGCTGAGAGAAAAGGCGGAAATTTCAGGATCACATCCTGAACTGCAGTCTGGAAGGTATATTCATCAATTTACTTCCAGACACCTGAACAGAATCCATTTCATTTTAGCTAGTCTACAGCATCTGATATGATGCACCTCCCCTGTGAGGACAGACTGAGAGAGCTGGGGCTGTTCAGCCTGGAGAAGAGAAGGCCCTGGGAAGTCCTGATAGCAGCCTTTCAGTATCTAAAGGGGGGCTACAAGAAAGAAGGGGACAGACTCTTTAGCAGGGTCTGTAGTGATAGGACTAGGGGAAATGGTTTTGAATTGAGAGAGGGGAGATTCAGACTGGATATAAGGAAAAAGTTTTTTACAATAAGGGTGGTGAAGCACTGGCACGGGTTGCCCAGAGAGGTGGTGGATGCCCCGTCCCTGGAGACCTTCAAGGTCAGACTGGACAGGGCTCTGAGCAACCTGATCAAGCTGTAAGTGTCTCTGTTCACTGCAGGGGAGTTGGACTAGATGGCCTTTAAAGGTCCCTTCCAACTCAGACAATTCCACGATTCTATGTCGTCTGTGTTCAGACAACTGGGTTTAGAAACTGTGTCAGCAGGCTCCCAAGAGAGTGTGCACCTTTGATCTTAAATATAATTCAATATGGTTACTCATTCTGGAAATGGGAACATGTAGTTTACATGTTGATCCCCAGATGTATGTATCTTCATCTGGAAATAAGTTTATCTATTTTCTGTGAATCAGTTGTCTAAATGTAAGTGCATAATGTCATTAGATGCCCAACAAGATCCTGACAGGCATGTCACAGGAGTTTTGAGATATCCATGTCCTTCAAGAACAGCAGCTGAATGCTAGATGTAACACCCCATTGAACTGATCACTTATGTCTGACCAACTGATCCACACCTTTGTTTTCTGGATCAGGTGTAGGTCTGAGAAAGATACTGAGATTGTCATCTTTGTCATGACTGAGGTACAGCTGCATATGCACAACATAGATGCAGTTCTTGGCAGCTAAGATATAGTGCAAGTTAAAAATGAAGGCAGCATAAAATCTTTGGGCTTACTTATAGATAAGTGGGTGAAGAAGGCTTTTGAATCAAGAATTTGAGAAAACAAACACAAGATGTCAGCTCCTGGCATTCAAGCCTTAATCTTCCATTTATATGTGTATAAAAAGTAGTTCATGTGTGTTTACATATCATAATTAGTGTTCATTGTATACAGAGTATTTACTTTTTTCCAGTGCTGCATGTTGATCTAATAGCCTGTTTGTCATGACATTAAAGGCTTCAGTACTTTCTGTTCCTCCTAAGAAAATCACTATTTCTATCTAAACACCAGATAGTGGTTATCTCTTGTTATTAATTATGTTTATAGAAGACTGAGTGAAAGGCAATGTGTCTTTCTCTCTTTTTTTTTTTCTTTTTTCTTTTTTCTTTCTTTTTTTTTCTTTTTTCTTTTTTCTTTTTTTTTCCCCATAATAAATTTCATAGTTGAAGTGTAAAGCATTATACTTGTGTAAGTAATGTTCTGAAAAAAAAAGTCTAGCATGTACTGATATATGTGTATCAAGCCATACACAAAGCCAAATACTCTCTGACACAGTCTGTAAAAACAAGTGAAAGAAAACAAATTAATAGAACTTTGCTGCTAACTACAAATCCTATCAGGCCAAAAAGAGAAAAAGAAATCTTGTAAGGGTATCACCTATCAGAAAAGTGTGCTGAAAGAAATCTACTATCAGTCATGGACAATAGCACATAATGAATGGCATTTGTCTCTTTATATCTCAGAAGCTCTCACAGGAGTACTACACTGAATTGTTTTCTTTCTCTGATTATCTCAATGATATTTGCAAGCTATTTGCTCAAATATGGCTCCATAACAAGTATGTATGAGCATCAACACAGATTAAATAGACACAATTACAATTGATAATGTGCTGTGACTGATCATTTGCGCATTACTGAATATGATGAATTTTGCTGACCATATAATAAAAAAAAAATCTATTGACTGTGTAATTTGATGAGTAAATACATAATTCATTGGCTTGAGAGAAAAAGCCTATTTATTTGCTGTTACTTGCTAGCAGAGATACTTAAGGAAAATCAAGGGTATTTTAAAAAGGAAAACAATATTTATCCATTTTTATCTGTTTCTCAGAATATCAGTCCTGGAACTCCACTGTATGCAGCTGAAATTGCAGTCTGCTCACTCTTAGTGGTTCCTGGATCAACTCTTTTGCAAATATCTTCCTCGCTTCCCTTTGGGCTTAAGGGAGCCTAGAGCGTGGAAATCTCCCTGTTAAAGAGGGCTCTCTTCTGGGTCAGTTCAAGGGTCCACCTGTGTCCAAGTTTATTTTCTGAGAATGGCCAATAACAAATGCTTAGGGAGGAGTAACAAGACAGTAAGTAACAAGACAGGGCAAACACGTAGCAGTAATTATGCAGCATGCCCTCCTAAGCTGTGAGACTTCCTGAGTTAAGATCAGTATTTTTGCACCTAGCAGCCCTCAAACATGTTTAACACTGTTTGTTCATCATATTGTCATAGTGTAGTCAATCAAATGCAAATGTTAATCGAGACCCTAAACGTCCCCACCTGCATCCATGATACAGCACTGATATTCCCCAGGCTACAGTTGACTGACCTACATCTGTGGATAAAGAGATTCAGCCTCTTAGCATTGTTCATTTTTATTAATAGAATGAATTACTTTTATTTAGCATCCCTATGCAGTCTTGTGTCAGAAGTGAGCAGTTTGCGTCGTGAAGATAAGTGAAATAGCTTAGGAGAACATTTTTAGATTGAGCTCAAGACAAAAGATAGGCATAATCAGTCCCTGAAAGCTAGGTCTAACTCTGTAAGCCCTTTATCCTACAAGAATATGAGTACTAACTGTTGTTCTGTTTCCTATATTGTCTTACCTGACACTACAAGCTAGAAAGAGCTAAGTCATAAAGGATTTTAAGGAAATAAATGAATCTTTAAATTACTACGCATTAGGATTAGTGAGTGGATTTTCTTACAGAAGAAATCTTGTCTATCAAAACAAAAAGACAATTTAAATAACATAATCTTAGCACTGTGTCATGGTGTTACATATTTGAAATGTGCGATAACCAGTACAGGAAAGGCAAGTAAAATGTAGCTTAGATAACTCCTTAGACTTTGACATACTTACCTGGCATGGGAGATACCATGATCAGGCAGGTGGTTTTCCCAGGGTGAGGCTCATCGCCTGTACTCTGGGTGTGCTGACCCCTTCAATTTCCCCAAACATGGGAAACATGACTGCATAACTTATGGTAGTGGGGGATATTTTTTTATTTTTATTTTTCCAAATGTGGAGTCCTCAGTACAGGAGGGACATGGACCTGTTGGAGTGTGTCCAGAGTAGGGTCACAGAAATGATCGAAGGGATGGAACACCTCCCCTGTGAGGACAGACTGAGAGAGTTGGGGCTGTTCAGCCTGGAGAAGGTTCCGTGCAGACCTGATAGCAGCCTTTGAGTATCTAAAGGAGGGCTACAAGAAAGAAGGGGACAGACTCTTTAGCAGGGTCTGTTGTGATAGGACTAGGGGAAATGGTTTCAAATTGAGAGAGGGGAGATTCAGACTGGATATAAGGAAAAAGCTTTTTATAATAAGGGTGGTGAAGCACTGGCACGGGTTGCCCAGAGAGGTGGTGGATGCCCCGTCCCTGGAGACCTTCAAGGTCAGACTGGACAGGGCTCTGAGCAACCTGATCGAGCTGTAAATGTCCCTGTTCACTGCAGGGAGTTGGACTAGATGGCCTTTAAATGTGCTTTCCAACTCGGACGATTCCACGATTCTATGATTCTATGACATGCATTAAAGGCTAGTGAAAGTCCTCCTGCACTGTAGATTTAGAGTTCTCTTTCTGAAGTGAATATGAATATTCTAAGTGGAAGCTGATTCTGGCATATTCATTCCAGTTAGTAACATGTTGCTTTGAAAACATCCAGTCAAATGTATCTTTAAACACCTGCACAGTCAACACTAAATCTTAATTAGTCATCAGATTTTCATTTGCTGGGAATGGGAAGCAGTAAGTGCAGTTAGGGCACAGTTCATCTAGACTATTTTAGATGTTTAGTTTAGGATAAAATGAATTGCACCTAAAATATCTCTATATCTCCTCACTGACTATAAAGCGAGATAATCACAGTCATCACATCTGTTTATTTGATGTTCTTTACAGATTTCTGGGTTTGCGCACGTTTTAAATATCCTTTACTCTGCCACTGTATTATAAAAATGATGACCTGAGCCACTAACTCACTGGAATAATTCATCAATATTTGTAACATAAGGTATTAATAATGCAGGATAAAAATGGTGAAATGGCTCCAATATTCTCAAAAGTTCCTTTTACCTTTTTCCATGTTACCTGTGGTCCTCCAAGGATATTCAGTGAACTAGTAACTCTGTCACACAGTTTACCTCTCAAAACAAAAATATTTCCACAAGCACACTGACATTTTATGCTAACTATTGTTATTAAAGTGTAGGTTAAAGATACTGAACCCAGTCAGTATCTTCAGAGGTGAAATTACAGAGCGCACTGCACTTCAAGTATTTATTACCAGACTCTCGAATGAGCTGCAAGAATGCTGTTACTGAAAGAGTAACAATGTCTGTTGTATTGTCCAGAGTAAATGCTATCAAGATAATGTTTCTTCAGAGAGAGAAACAGATTGATTATATTTCATACAAAGGAGATATGATCTGAAATGTTGGTTTGACATGTCACAGTTAAGAAAAATGTCCAATTTAATGAACACAATGCCAAGCTACAGAGATACATGAGTTGTTTTTCTGGCACAGCATTGATGTAAAAGATCACAAGGTATAGAATAAAGGTTGATTTTTTTTTTTCATATTGTGGGTGAAGATCTATCTTTGCAAGTGTACTTCATGGCATTACAATGTCAAAATGTCACCTAGCCTTGGATCAAAGACATACAAATACTTTTTTGAGAGTTGCACTGGGCTAATTTTTTTCCTTGGAAATGGTGTGTGTGTAATATGATTGAATTCTGTGTCAAAGGCAAAAGTACCCAATTCATGGCTATAGAGTTGCATATGGCACTTAAGCAGATGAAATATATATGCTGGAACTGTATCATGTGATGGCAGCAGGCTATACTGGCACACATGCTGCTGCATGCACTACAGCTCTGGCTGTAGGAGGAAGCAAGCCAGCAAAATAGCTCCAGAATTCACTGCTGGCTCCCAGGCTTTCCTAGGACCATCTGTACACTCAGCCCACATCCATACTACCTGCAGAGATGGGGAACTACTGTCAGAGTCAGCTGTGAACTTCCCTCAGATCTTTTTATTCCCCTTGGAATTTTAAAAATAGGAGCAGATCCAGTTAAGAAATAGGCTATGATGTTTTCATCTGATCATAATAGCTGCTGTTAGTATTATAAAAAAAAAATGGATTTAGAAAAGAGATGCCCTAAAAATAATGAAAATGGAAAACCTTTGTTTAAAATATGGAACTTTTTTATAGGAATGTCATCACTTTTCCAATTTCCCTATTAGGGAAATTTCTAATTTTTTTTTTTTTTATTTTCTTCTAATTTCAAACATCTGTGAAAGTGAAAACCAATGTAAATGAGCCAAGAAAATAACTAGAATCTGATCCAAGCAAGTCTTATCATCCTGGTTTCCAACACGTGTTATTTTTAATATATGGTGATAATTAGTGTTCCTGTTGACTGTCAGCATAGTGAAGAAAAGATGTAACTTTTGCTTACAAAATCAGAGTGCAGAGTGTAATGAGAAAAAGTATTTATTTCTTTGGACATTAAGCTCAATAGTTTTTGTTTGTTTGTTTGTTTGTTTGCTTGCTTGCTTTTTTAATGTTAATAGTATTTCCATCTGTTTAATTCTTACAGGTACAGAAGTGTACCAACAGCCCATCCTAGCTGTTTCCAGAGTCACTGCAAAGCGAAGGCAGTCAGTCATTACTTTTTTGTGAAGAATGCTCTTTCTTGAGCATACAGGCTTAGGAAAATAGACACGTTATAGTCATCTCTTTCATTTCTAGGTACCATTGTAAATTTGCTGAATTTGCTGTGCAGTGTAGATGAGAATAAGCTCAGTAAAATCTAGTTCAAGGGCTGGAATTACCAAAGAATCTGCAGATTCTCAATGTCCAAGAAAGATTCCTTGGGCTTGCCTAGAATTTACTGGTATGACTCAAAATATAATCCATGTGCATTTGTTTTCTTTATTGACGAAGTGATACTCCAAAATATTTTTCAGAATAGTGTTTTTCCTTCTTTTGGTTCAGTCTGACAGTGTCAAATGGAGATAAAATAACAAGGACAGAAAAACAGAAGAATCATGAAGAACGAAAAACCTCATCTATCAGGTCAAAAAATCCAGTCCTCCAAAGACTGCTGTTATCCCATTTATAAGCTAGTTCACATTCTTAAGCACCAACAGGTCATTTTCTTGGGTACTTTCTGAAGCCTCTTCTTTTAATCTTGGCTGTAAATTTTTATGGGTGTTTAACCTGTGCCAAGACTGTGACATGTGTGACTGTGACTTTGAAATCAGTGGAGGTTTCTTCTTTTGATCCCCATCTTGTACAGCTTTTACAAGGAGTACCTTAAAGCATGTCACACAGTCTTTACGTGAGTGAGAGACTGGCAAGTTTATGAGGATATATGCACATTCAGACAGCAATTGACTGCTGTTAAAATGGTTGAAGTATGTTCACAGAGATGTGGAATTCAGAGTAAGCAGACCGTACAACCTAACTGCACCACCAGATAGTTCATTTTATTGCTGTTATTATACACTCTTTTTCTGATTTCAAAACTTGTTGTATACAGAAGCAAATTTATAGTTGCTTTTTCACAAAAAAAAAAAAAAAAAGCAAAAAAAAAATCAAACTCATATATGTAACATCTCCATGTATAGTTGTCTATAAATTAGCAAGGACGAAAAACTGAGAAAAAAAAATATTAATATTTCTACAGCAACAATCTTTCTGTCTTTTTATACATACCTTTTTTTCCAAATATTTTTAAGCATTTTATGAACGCAACACAACCCTGAGAATACTGCTTTGAGGCTGATAGATTTTAACCATTCTACAGACAGAGAATTGCAGACACAAGGAATCTCTATATTTTTACTCAGGGGCAGAGAAGACGTGGCAGCTAATAATTCAGTGGAGGCTAGTGACTTACATGTGTGCCTCTTCTCTGGCAAGCTTGAGAAGTCTGTGAGAAAGCCAAGAATGCTTCTATATTTTCATTCCACCAGCTGCTAGTTGAAGGTATATTACCACCTTTATGTCAGCGTATGTCTGTACCTGTATGTAATAGCCATCCTCCAAAACCCACATAAACAGCCACAGATACGGATGCACAGGTGAGGTCATGGGAGAGGTCACTGTTACAAAGCAGACCTGGTTTTACTGTGTGGTGAACTTGTGCCTTTCCTTTCCACACAGATACCCAGATTTTGAGCTAGCAGATGTCACTGTGATCATCTAGTCTGATTTTTTCATAGAATTTTATGCAGACATTCCAGCTCATCGATAGGCATTTTAGGGCTGGAGTAATGATCTGAGCTGGAACAGGAATCCATCTAAACCATCTGTGTCAGAGTCTGCTGGACCAGAACATAGCACTTACAAATCTGATGAATGCACAGGGATGTAGTCCCACAATATGGTACCCCGAAGGACCATATGGAGTACCCAGTGATTAGGCAAAAGAAGAGATCTTGGCCTAAAAATACTTTTTTTTTTTTTTTTTTTTTTTCTTTTTCTCTTCCTGTGATGACATATTCCCTCAACTCTACCATGCATTACAATTGGTAAGTGCCCTGCAAGGAAAAATGTTCAAACTAGAAGCAAGAAGCTCAAAGTAAGATTCATTGCACATGTCTAGATCTGAGGTAGTCACCTAAACTCCCTTGATATTTAGTGAAGAAGCATGGGCACTTGCATGGTGTAACTGATTTCAGCATAAAGTTGATGTCAAGGGTATGTCAGATTTTTTCACCACTTTTTTCTTTTCCCTGATTATAAAAGAAGAACCAGATGAGTCACCTGGATTAATCTCTCTAGAGTTAGGTGAGTTGAATCCCACCCCAGGCTTCTTTTGAGGCTGTCAAACTGCTTTCTGACAAATTTAATACCACAAAGATGAACAGACTCGTCTGCCGCCTTCCATACAGTTAGAAGAGTGGAGCTTGTCCTTGAGAATAGTCAGCAGGTACAGACTGTTGTCTTTAGTGCTGAGTGAAGAAGATGATAGGCAGGTCAAAATCCAGTGTTAGGAGAGCTTGTTCTCGTAATGTTAGTGTGACAGGGGACACATCATCTTGCATTTTATCCATGAAAATTGCTGCATGATGATACTTTTGCATTGCCAGAAATGCAAGCACACAGAAGTGTCTCATATGGCAGACAGAAAAATCCTGAATTCACATAGAAGAAAACTGACCCTTCCTAAGATTTAAAGTAACACTTTTTATTTTTTAATGTAACTTCACAAAATAGAACTCCTAGAAATAGTATATTAAGTTTCATTTAGTATCTATCATTACCTGTATGAATTAAACACTGCTTCAGGATTTAAGGCTCATGGTGGCCTTAACGTATTTCCAAAGAACAGAATTTCTGAATATCATTCCTATCCAAACATTTAAATTACTGTGAGGGGTTTGTTATTATTTTTGTCTTAGGTCAAATAACAATTAGTCATAGACATTGCAGTTAAATTCTTAAGGTTTATGTAGCTGTATCTGTCAACATATTTTGCTCTGCTAGGCTAAATATTAGGCTCATATGTTTCTGTGTAATTCACCAGAATGTTTCCCACCTATGAAAGCAGCCTAATTAGTAGGAACATATTCCAGCATTGTATACATCTGAACACTGACTTTGCTGGTTTGCCTCCCATTTGTTTTTCTTCCAGTATTTTGTCACAAATTTATTGCATCTGTATGACAGTAAATTTTGCAGAATTGGGTAATAGGCTATGAGGTTGCTTTTAGCACATTTATTAATTTTCTGTCATCTTCTTCATTTCCTATACTTTACTTGACATATTAGATTATTTACCAACTGCTTTTTTATTGATATTTACTTTAATCTTGTTTATTTCTCTGTTTTACTTTAATTTAGGAAACAGCTCAGCTGGTCAGGCCTTAAGGGTACCTATGCCAATACCCTTAAGAACATACATCAACTCCAAGACAGCTGCTTTTCAGGCACAGAGTAATAGATGTGAATAAATGAATCACAACAAATAACCTAGTAAATAGGCTCACATTTACTCAACAAATAGCATGTCAAGCATAATATTCTATAGATCGATAGCTTTGGAAATTCAAGCAGTGGTGCCTGGCCAGAAGTAGCCGCATGAAGTTATTCCAGTTCCTTCAGTTAATAGCAAGCTCACTTTCCATAAGGCTGCATTTCCTCTCCAGGGCCTTATGTGCAGTGAAGAAGGCTGTGCTGTAATTTGGACAGATGGCTGCAGTGTAGGTTGCTGAAGTTCCTTGAGCTCCAGACATATCCCACTCAACAGCCAAGGTGAGCCATTTGTGTAAGCACAATGTGACACTGAGACATCTCAGTGCAAAGTTAAGGCTTGATTTCAGTGATGCCTCAGAGGTACTACTCTGAAAATTGTTTTCTAATTATCTTTCTGCAAATGAAGTGTAATCTTTGTGGAGACTCAATGCAAGACAGAACGAAAGTGGCTAAAGTACACACTTTTTGCACAATTTGAGTTGTTCTACTACAGGTCTTATTTTTCCAAAGTGAAATGCACTCCTTCAAAACAGAAAATCCCCTAAGCAAAAGCCCAAATATCTCTTATAAAAAAGGTTCAAACTCTAGTTTTCTCTGTATGGTTATAAGTAATGTCACAATCTCTAGTCAGCGTGTTAACTGGTGAGGCTGACTGAAGGATGCCACATAGGTGCTTTGCAAAGATGTACTTTTAAATTAAAGCCAAAAGGACAGACTGTGCCTGTCTAATAAGGAACTGATCCTTTCTGTCAGACATCCAACCAGGTAACCACAGGAAATAGCCACACACGTAACTTCGGAATTTTGATGTTCCATGTTTCAGTGTTGTGTCCTGTACATTATGCTAGTAGAGGGACTGCCAGGGAGAGTGTCAGCAGTTAGGGGTGAGATAACTATCAGCATGAAATTTGAGTATACACTGTTAAATGTGATTGTGTGTTTACAAAAGCAGGGAAGGTGTTGTGAATTTTTTCTAATTCAGCATTCATCTCATACAGTAAGCTTCTTCATGGATTGACTGACAAAGGCATAAGTACTCCTGTTGAAAACTGTTCAAAGACAAAAGAAGTTAATATGTACTGTTGGTGTTTTACAGCACAGATCAAGGAAGACAAACATTTCACAGCTTTTAGAGGTCTGAACTCTGTTGCACTCTGCAATTCTGCATTCATGTAAACAATTACTTTGGCCATTTAATTTCTAGGTTCCATTTTTTTTTTTTTTTTTGTTTACTCTTTGGTTTCCAAAAAGGAAGGGAAGAAGAAGTAGTGAAGACATAATTCTACTCTCTCATTGGTTATATATACTTTGTAAGTTCTAACTTTGATGCAGGTTTCATCAGGGATATGTTGTGATCAAAATAACACATGCTTTCTTTTGTAAGCACTCTACCAAAGGAATTCATAAACTTAATATCAACAAACTTGACTTACTGTGTAAGGAACATAGCATCAGGAAATACATGAGAGATATAGACTTATTACATCTTTCCTCTTCTTGGAACCACAAAATTCTTTTATGTTTCCTCTTTGCTAACATCTTCACACTCTTTCAGTCACCTGTTAGTATTTTATCAGTCATTTGCATTTTAAATCTTTTTTTTTTGTTGTCAGCCAGGCATAGAATCATAGAATGGTTAGGTTGGAAAGGACCTTAAAGATCACCCAGTTCCAGCCCACCTGCCGTGGGCAGGGACACCTCCCACTAGACCAGGATGCTCAGAGCCCCGTCCAGCCTGGCCTTGAACACTTCCAGGGAGGGGGCATCCACAGCTTCTCTGGGCAACCTGTGCCTGTGTCCCACCACCCTCACAGACATCTCCAGGTTTGTATCTGCCTGGTCAGCCCCAGCTCTAACCTTACCCCCAAGACATGCGAGTTTTCATTCTGCTTGTTCAGCCCAGAGAAAAGATACCAGCCTTGAAACAACTGTGCTTCTTTCATCATGCTGGATGTAGATGGTGTTCCGGTAACTGAAAATATGTTCCACATATGTAGTATGTGGAACCCCTCACTGAAAGGACTTTTGGAGTTAATATCTCTCAGAAGATGGTACTTGAGGCTCAGATACCAGCAGAAGTACAACCCTTCCATGTGCTTTTGACGTATGGCCATTGATTTGATCCACAGATTTGCACATTCTTTTGTGAAGGTTGCAGCATCTATCGTATTGAGACATTCTTTCAGGGAGCCTTATCTCAGGGAAACCTTATTTATATGACCTCAGACCTGGAACTGGAAACCTTCTAGGCAACCCTATCGAAAACACCAGATTCCAGGGCAAGTCAGTAAGTATGGAATTTTGGAACATTTAAAAAATCGTCCTCTAAATCAAAAGGATTTGTTAATGTACCTATAGCTTTGCCAAAGTTTGAGCTGGTCCATACCCACCTGACTAAAAACCTACACATAACCTACCTATGATTATCTATTTTAATATTGCTTTAAAGTCATGGGCAGCTATCCTGGGGAATTAAGCTGAGATTCCTTACAACATTAGTATCTTCAGCTATGGAAAATTAAGAGGCATAGAATAAAAAATATGAAGAAAATCTGAACCTGCACAACCTAAAAGGGAAGGTTTTGAACCCCATAAACTCTTCATTAGTGTTGAAGTCTTTATTATCCTTTGAATATCTCCTGTGTTAAGGCTCTCAAAAACCTTTCCTAAAATGCAGGCTATAGTAATGCCATCACCTGTATGCCAGAACTGAATATAACTGCCATTGACCATTTCCATGTTAAAAGATAAAATTAACCTCTATGTCCTGTCTTTAGTTGAGTGATGAACATGGGACATAGATTCAGGGTAATAGTAATATATAAAACCTTATATAAAAAAAGCATTAGAAAATTTATGACAAAATTAATTGCATTATATAGACAATATGTTGTTATTAAATATCTCATTCACTTAATTTTGCCGTAATTTCTTATTTGGATACATTTAGAATATTTATCATTTTCTATATCAGTATTGTCATTATTTGCTGAATAATTTTAGATCTTTATGATCTGGAAGCAACTCCAGAGTAGCAGCTTGATAGAATATTTCTTCATGATGTATCTCTGTCATTTACCTTGCAGAATAGTAAAAATATCATGCTAGTTTTCAGACTGTGGGCTTAATTTAAGTGAAACTTGAAACAAAATTCTTAGCATCTTGGTTTCATTTTCTACCCAGATACATCTTCTCCATTTCTACTCTAGGAAAGATTCTTCAACACACAGCTAAGTTGTGCACCAAGGCAGCCATACTCAGGTTTTTCTAGCAGTAGATAGATGCTCATTTAGAAATACTTTGGTGCAATGAGGCCAAAACACAAGGTCTTTCAGCTCCCAACCAAGTATCCTAATTTCTGAAATAGGTAGGGCTAGAGTTTTACATTTCAGGCAGGGCAAAACATCTAAGGGAAGACACTCCACTCTGCTGAGAGCGCAGGCTCAGTGCTTGTTTGCCTCTCTCAGTACAGCCTCACACTCTGCAAACAGCTTAGCAACTCCTAAATGGTAGAACTGCATCAAAAGGAGGGATTTGTCAGTGGGGCGTTGTCCCCAGCAGAGTAAGTCCCTTAGTGGGCTAGGGCATACAGCTCGTATTCTCATTCCCAGCTGCCAGTCTGGCAGCAGTCAAGTGCCTGTTGTTTGGGATAAAATTGTCTTTTTACTTTGGCACCTTTGTTCTTGTCCAAGTATTTCAAGTTTGCCAAAGTTTAACCCACTTCCTGACCTGGTTCTTTAAGATACATCTACATACCTAAACACAATCCCTGAGCAGATTTTTGTTAACAGTCACTAATAAGATTTCAAACTAGCTTGTGTAAAAGGGTTAGGAGAGGAGACTTGTGTTTGATAATTCTTTAAGTAAAGCAGTCTGGAAAAGCTGAGATACTGAGGAAAATATTCTTATTAAATGTTTCTTCTGCCAACATTGTAAGTATTCATCCAAATAAATAACTTGGAAAAATTAATTGGCCCATGAGGAGCTGTCATGTTAAATTTGGATGCTAGATTCAGAGTTAGAAACTGTGAAATAAAGAGTTTTCTGTCTCTTTGTAAGGGCATACCTCCAGAATAATAAACTAGTTGTCAAAGAAGCAATATTACCTATTTGGACTCAGAAAGTGCAGGTTATTTGTCTTAATCAAAAATTCCTAACAGCATCTGCCGGTTCATGGAAGACATCGAACATATACACATTAAAGCAAAATAAAATTACTGTTTATTAAACATTTACACAAACCTATGCTGCTGTTGAAAATGGAATTGAGTGGATAATTCTTTTTTTTTCATCAGTGAATAAAAAGAATAAGTAAATGAGATGTATTCAGATCAGCAGGATATAATTTTCTTCCCCTTGTGATCCTACTCCATTTTTCCTTGGTAGAAAGGGAGTAAAGAGTGTTCTGCAGCCTTGGGGAAACTCAGCCTCACTGTTTCCCACAGACGACAAACTGGCAGACCTAAGTTAAACAAATGCAGTGTTTAAAAGAAAATTGAATAATTAGAATTAGAGGTAATTAAAATCTAAATAATCTGGAGCATGGTGGTTGTTGCTTTCCAGAGCAGTGCTTCTGCTCTGCCAAGGAAGAACAGACATTATGTCTGAGTTTCTTAAACAGTAGGTGTTGGATAAGGAAGCCTACAATCACCAGTGTGTTTTGAATCTCACCACAAAATTTGTTCTTTTTCCTCTTCCTTTATTTCCCAACTGATTTTTTTATTAGTTCCAATTAAATACTTCTTTTGTTTTCAGTTTGACAAAACCAAGAAAGTGTTTGGCAAAAGGTAGCTTAAAGTTTATTTAAAGTTAATTATGCAGTTCTATTGATCCCAGAGCAAAGCCTCTTACTTTCTACTGTTTCATATTTATTATGTGCTGTCAGCAACTCATATGCAGCTTCCATGCTGTAAACTCACAGAAATTCTTTTTTGAACTTCACTAAATATTCAGCAAAATATATGTATGCATATGAGAAAGAAAGAGATTTAAGAGTTATTCCATAATGGCAAACACTATCATTCAAACAGCATTTGTATAAGTAGAGGTAGGCATACGTACATAAACATATGCACAAACATATATGCATGCAAATGTACAGACTTGTAAATTCATATTGTTCCTAAAAGTGTAGTTGATTACAGAAGATTAAAATAAACACTGCACCATTTCATATGTTTTGTTGCCAAACCTAACTAAAAGTTTATTTATGCTGTTATTATTTTTCCCTCAAAGTACCTAATAGGATATTTTCTAAAATGAATATCTAGTGATTATTTTACTTTCCTTTAAATTAGTCTTAGATTTGAAGATCTAAATATGGAATCCACACCACCGGAATTTTTCAAGATGTGATTGGATACAGTGCTGTATAATCTTACATAGACACCGTTTTCCCATGGGCCTGAAGATCTTCTGAGTTTCTGGTCTCTGTGCACCTCAATATGATTCTGTGATAAGAAGTCTTTCTATTGAACTGGAAGGTACACACCGAACTGTATTTATGTTTAACAGGCAACCTAATTGATAGTCCAGTTCAAATCCTCAAATATTAAGTTTACAGCTCTATATGCTCTTTACACGCCTCCTGAGGAAAAATATGATCTCAGACTTGTACTGACAAGAGTTTCTTTCATAAAATGGGGGAAAACATAAAGAAAGACTATGTGAAAACTGGAAGTTGTCAGACATCTTCCATAGGAGATTGTGCCTGGTGTTCTCAGACAAGGTCCTTAACCAGGTTCCAGGGCATATCACAGACTACAGTGAGTTTGGGTAAATCTCTGCTTTCCTTTTGTTTAATGGGGTGTCAGAACTTATCCCTTTGCAAATATGACAGCTAGGAGATATTATGCTTGATATTTTAAAGATAAATGGAGACAGTTGCTTTTACCACATTTATTATTTTTTCTCTTTTCTATAACAAAAACAAATAAGAGTTTTACTCTCAGAATTGATGGAGTTAAAAAAAATCCTCTATCTTGGATATTGCAATTAATTTAAAGAGGAAAAAGTACAAAGATGAGTGCATCATATCCTTTGGAGATTAAAAGTTTTTGGAAAACTTTGCCTGTAACCTTGGTTAAGTATTACAATATTACAGTAAAAAATCTTAAAAGCTATGAAATAAATTATACAGACTTATATTTCAGACTTATAATGTATGCTACTCAGTTGGATACCTGTATCTAACTTTAGAAATATCTGAATCACCACAAAAAATCCTTTGCTAACATTCATTTAAGGTTTAATAGAGTTTTTATTAAAATAGATCTACAAATTCTGTAATTTTATAAGAAGCTTAAATGAAGGCCAGTGAAGGAGAGGGAAAGTATTGTATTGCTCTGGTATATATGCTACTTTGGGAGGAAAAAATGAGATTTGTTCTCAAGTGAGATTCTCTTGTCTCGCTGAATATACTCAAGATATCACACTTTATCCCTCGAGGACTGCCAAAGTTATTCATTCAGTGTCTTCTATAATCTGATACTGGTCTCTAACAATTTTATAGAAGCATATATGTTGCCATACCCAGTCTACTTATGCATTCATCAGAAACTTTTATGATGACAGCCTCAAGTTAACATCAATCTGCAAAATAAGGACTGTTAATTGCTGTTAGCTATAGAAGCTACTTTAGAAAGTTTAGGTAAAAGAATGGATGAATATGCATGAATTGTCTTTTATCTCTGAAGAACTTCCTCTGCCTTCATGTTTCTGAATTATGCCAATCATATTCCATAAAATTGACAAGAATTTTGTAGTATCCACTCACCATCATTATTTGAATGATTAAGCTATGTTTTATTATTGCACCCTCAGCAAGTTTGCTGATGAAGTTGAGTGGTGCAGTTGATAGCCCTGAAGGAAGGGATGCCATCCAGAGGGACCTGGACAGGCTGGAAAAGTGGGCCCACGAGAACCTGATGAGGTTCAACAAGGCCAAGTGCAAGGTGTTGCACTTGGGTCGGGGCAATCCCAGGTGTGTGTACAGACCGGGAGAAGAACTGCTTGAGAGCAGCCCTGCGGAGAAGGACTTGGGCGTTGTGATCAATAAAAAGCTGGCCATGAGCCGGCAGTGCGCTCTTGCAGCCAGGAAGGCCAATGGCATCCTGGGCTGCATCAAGAGAGGCGTGGCCAGCAGGGAGAGGGAGGTGATCGTCCCCCTCTACTCTGCCCTTGGAAGGCCTCACCTGGAGTGCTGTGTCCAGGCCTGGGGCCCCAGCACAGAAGGGATGTGGAGCTGTTGGAGCGGGTCCAGAGGAGGAAGGCCATGAAGATGTTCATAGGGCTGAA
>VXAV01010869.1:152391-165382 GCA_013399715.1 Alectura lathami
TCATAGTTTATCTGTGACATAAAATTCTCAAAAAGGGTCTTTTATATTGGTGAAAAGATTCCTAGCTATTTTAATTTTCATTTCAGTGGAACAAAGTAATAAGAAAGATTGATACTGGCTCTCAAGTGTACTGTAATTTATTCTTTTAATCAAAAAATAAATACAGAATATTATATACATCAATTCCTGAAAAACCTAAAATTTTATTGGATGAAAAGCAGATCTATACAGAATTCTTGCTGTCTGCTACCACCCCTGAATGTGAAAAACAAATGCTTAATGTTTAATAGACCCAATATGTGAAATGAAAATTGCGTCGTGGCCTTTCTTTTGTTCTTCTCCCCACAGCAGAAACAATGGGTAAACAACCAGTTTCTGCTAAACAAAGCTGGACTCCTGTGGTGGAACTTGTGGAATCCTGTGGGTCTTCCTGTTTTTTCATCACATATTTTATACATGCATTATGAAGCCAGCTGTTGAATGCAATCTTGGCTCTACTTGACATAAGGAGTTCTTTTGCCCCCTGCCATTGCTGCCTAGAACTGTTAATTTTTTTGAACATGTATTACAATTTGCTTCTTATTATAACACCCTTCAAGAAGAGAAAGATTACAGCTCTGTTTAGAAGACATTTGCCAAAAGCTGTATAAAGGTTGAAGTGCTGAACATCTTCCCACCAACTTACTGCATTCCTACTCTTAGAGTGATTCTAGTCTGAAGAGACATTCATGCTGAAACGCCACAAAAAGCTACAGATCTCGTGTTCTGCAGCCCTGAAATCAGCTGCCCATACCTAGGAGACCTCTAAGGTGCTATTTATTGTCACAGTAACTGCAAGAAGATTTAATCAGACAAAAGAGGAAAATGGGAACTCTGCTTCTGTTGTAATTCCTCTGCCTCTTATCAAATCCTCAAACATTCTAGGGTCATATTTAAGCAATAGTACAGGGGTGTAGAAAGGGGAAAAAAAGGTAAAGGTGCATGTGGGCAAAACACTGTCTCAGGATGACAAGATTCAAGAAAATGACTCTGTTGTCTTAATGTAAATAAATGTATCCAGTGCTAGAACAGATTAGTCAGAGCTGTCTTATACATATACTCATTCAAATCTCTATTAATCCCCTATGTGTAACCTTCCCTCATCATCCTGCTAAGGGTACCCTGCTCTTGGTTATAACTCATTTCCAAATCCTGACAAATATACTGGTCAGAATTAACTTTTTTTTTTTTTTTTTTTTTTTTTTTTTGGAAACTTATAAAGGGAAATTGGCTNTTTTTTTTTTTTTTTTTTTTTTTTTTTTTTTTTTAGCTTCACTGTCTGCTAAAAAGCAAGATAAGAGAGAAATAGTGATAGTGATGAGACACAGAGAAAAAATATACTGCGTCATAAAACTCTTTATTTATATATATATGAAACACTTTCCAGCAATTGTTTAATTTTCTCACAGATGAATACAACATTTAAGTTTCAAATTGTGTGAAGATTTATTTATTTATAATTTTGTTTCATTTTTATTGACAGAACAAGATTATTATAAATAATGACTATTTTTTTTTTTTTTTTAAATAAAGTACACATAGAACAATGAGGTTCATAAAGTCATTCTTTCAAAATTTTAGCATTTGACTCTGATGTCTCTCTTGTTCCTTAATGGGTAAAACCAAATTTTTATTTTATTAATAAATAGAAGCAGGAATAAAAACTATACCATCATATACTGCCATATACCACAGAGTAAGAGAGACAGAAAATACACATTATGTCATAACTGATATGTTCTATCTCTGTTCTACATGTTCTTTCAGTACCTAGTACAGGCAGTTGTCTAAACAGTGGTCTTCATGAATGGACCTACAAAACATGAGATTCATCTAATGGAACTTAGCCACCTAAGAATTAAATCTTCCTCTACAGTCAATGGGAAAAGATAAATAAGAGAGTGCCTATCTTTCTGTTCACCAGCTAGGGAGACCAGATGACTGGCTTACAGTGCCTTACTTTCGGACAGCACTTGGGGACTCAATGCATGTTAAATGCAGGTGGAAATTCTGTTCTGCTTCTAACAGCTTTGAGACCATATGTTTTGTTAAAGTACTTGTAATGGACCTAGCACAGAAACAAATGATAGCAGTAAACCAAGTGCTAGCATAACAAGTTTATATCAGATAAGAAGTCTGTGGGATATATAGGGCAGAAATGTAGGACACAGGCAGTTCCTGTCTCCAGATTCCTCCACAAAAAGCAGCACCAGCAAAAGGACTAAAACCAAAACAAAACCAAGGACAACAAAAGCAACAACAACAGGGAGAAAAAGTAAGATCCTGAGTAAATACATGAAAACTCTTCAATGGTCAGCAATTTAGATGGTAGTGGTAACAGCAACAGCAGGAACAAAATCTTTCCCTACTACTCTTCTGGAGTATTTACGAAATATTATTCACTCTTATGTTGTAGACGCTATCCACAGAAAAGATAATCCATTAATAATTGCATATGCTCTTTGCTGGCTGCTTGCAGTGTCAGAAGAGAGATTGCACAGTTACTGCTTCCTGGTTTAAAAACTCTACACACACTTGAAATGTTGTGAAAGCTGAGAAATATACAAAATAATAGACTTATTTCTTCTAATTTCTTTTTCAAATCCCTTCCACTTTCTCTTCCTCACCTACCCTCTCCCCTCCAGTCTCAAGAGAAAAAAAAAAAAAAAAAAAAGGTANGAGAGGGGAGGAAAAAAAAAAAAAAAAAGAAAAAAAAAAAGAGCATCTTATTTTATGCAAACATTTTCTGGTGATTTATGTCATAGCAGCTGTTCTCAGGCCCAAGCTGTTAGATAGGACACAATATGACATAAATCCTAAATGACAAACATATAACTGCTGCATTCAGCTCATATTATACTGTCAATTTCACGTGGATGCTATAAAAGATTAAGGCTAACCCTGTTTGTACCTTCAGTCATGATTTGGGATCAATTGGAACTTATATTATTGTTCACTTGGTATTGTTCATCCTGGTGTTTGACTCCTCATTCCCAGGGCCTTTCCCTTCTGTCACTGTAACTCTGCCAATTTGATTTCAAAGCTGCTAGTCCAGCAGACATTCCTTTACACTCTTTACACTTTTTCCTCTACTGTTAAACCAAGCTGCCCAGAATAGTTCAGTCTTTATGTAAAAGAAATCATGAAATTCTTATTGCACTCTCCCTTTAAATAAGGTGCTGAGGAAATAACAAGATAGCAATGGGTAGGTGAAGACATACACTGAACTCATGAAAACCGTGTCTCTTTGATAGTTCAAAGAAAAAGAAGATATAACACACAGCAACAACAAAAAAATAAACGAATATATCACTATACTTAAGTGAAAGCCATGGATTTTTCAAGACTGAGATCAAAGAAACTAAGAAACAGGTCAGAAACTCAGGTAAACCTGAATCTCAGCCTTTTCCTCCAGTTTCCTTCTGAAGAGAAACCTTGTTTCTAAAGCCAGAGCTGGTTATCTGTAATTTTTATTTTATAGTTTCATGGTTGATATAGCCTCAAATATTGTGAACTAACTGCTCTTGAACGTTTTTTATATTAGTTAGCCAGGAAAAATCTATTCTAAATCCATTCTCCTGTGTTAAATGTTTTTCTGTGAGCATACCTGAAAGCTACTGTGGAGGCTCTGAATTTTAGTACACTGGATAAAACATAGTAAAACGGCTAAAATCAATAAACTGGATGAGATGGTCATTGTTATTCCAAGCTTGTTTCTTCAAATTGACAGTTGTTAAGCCTTTTTAAACTAAATTGAGACCCAGAGTGGATGACATACCATTGACTAGGGCTTACCACATGACAGGGATTTTCTTTGTAGGTTCTCATGAATTTTGTTGAGATCTGTAAGCAAAACTTAAATGGAATTGTAGTACTGCATCAAAAACTGTACTCTATTTTCAAAGAGAGAAGGTGCTCAGTCTGGTGACCAGTGATGCTTTTAAAATGTGACAAATATTTTGAACCAGATATTGAAGAAAAAATATATTTTTCATGACTTGAAATGTTGATGGCCATTGATTAATGTTAATTGATCACTAAAATTTATCATGAAATTTATTTTAAAAAAATCCTTAATACTCTATAAATTCATAATACTGATAGAATTTTTCAGACAACGAAAAATTTCCACCCTGTCAACCTTTCCATATCATGAATCAACCCTAAAGAAGTTTTTAGCTTATAGAATAGGCCTAAATTAGCCTGGAATTCAAAGTAGTTCTCTTAACTAAAAAAACCTGCTGACAGCCAAGGGAATGATAAACCCTGCAGGGTCTCATTATGTGACAGTGCATCCCCAGCAGCTCATCTGCAGAGGAACCCAAGAGGGAGGACTGTGTGAGGAATGCCAAGGGAGGCAGGTTTGCGCCCGTCTGCTTGCCCCAGGGCTCTCAGTAAGGCACTGCTACTCTCTGTGTTAGGCAGGTAGGAGATTAAGGTTTTGGGGAAGCTCTGCTTCCTGCAGTTTAGGCAGTAGGTTGGAAGGATAAAATGCAGCACCTGGAGGCCTCTAGGCTTTTCTTGCATGCAGCTTGATTACTGATTTAATGCATGCACAATGAATTTCACCTGTGGATTTTACTGCAGCTAATCTCAATAGATGTTTTAGATTTATGGTCTACCTTTTTAATCCCTTGGCAACATTGTTACCTAAAGAATCCCTCAGGACCCTACCTTATATATTGCAAAAGAGTGAATTTCTTACCATATTCTCATTTTTCTCTGAAGATGGCAGCAAAGTGAATGACCACAAGCTCGATGTCACCAGATATTTTAAACTTCCCATTAACTGACTTCACTTGAAGCTTGGAAAAATGCAGCACTTAATCATCACCTGTGATTTCTTATACACTGTGAGTGTGTTCATGGAAGAGAGTGGCATAAAAAGGGCAAGAGAAAAGCACTCTGTCCCAGTTTAGTACATAAAGACTAAGACCATAATGTTAAAAAAATGAAGAGCTTCTTGACAAGCTCTTAGTGTTCCTGAGTTCTTTGTGAGTTCTAACCAGGCAGAGCTTCAGCTGGGCTTCTTCTGTAGCTTGCTTTTCCACAGAGCTCTGCTAAGGTAAATCTCCTAAAGATAACAATGAGAAAACGTGAACTAATCTAAATGCAACTAGTCAGTAGGGTTTTTATAATAGTCACTGTCAGCATAATTTATAGTTTTCAGCTTTTCTCGTCATTACTAACATACCAGATCTCAGAAATTGTATTAAGCCATGGGCTGACATGAGTGCAAAGTAATTTGCACAGACTATGAAAAGAGAGTTGAAAAGAAAGTTAATAATATTAAGTTTTTTGAGCTTTGTCTTCACACTGGTTTATAGGAGTTAATTCCTATACGCATTTCTAACAGACAGAGATTAATTGGTTGTATTTATCAGAACATTTGGTGATTAGGAATGTTCTTTTGTTGCACATATCCTCCATCAGGCACTGTAGTCGCTCAATAAAAAGATGTGCTCCAAAACAGAGCATCCATTTTTCAATATAGTGATGTACAAAAACAGGTTACTGCTTCTGTAAAGCTATTACTTCTGCTGTCGACATGACTGCTCCTAGAAGCTGTCTCATTAGACAGGATAAACTGGAACTGCATAAAAAAGTCTGACCAGACAGTAAATGAAGTTTCAGTATATTCCTCTATGTACCTAAACATACACACATACATACAGGACAGCCCTAAAATGAGTACCAGTATGGATATGGCCTTTTTCAAATAAATTATTGTTCTCTGCATATGGGCAGATAGATAATATAGTGTTGTCCTGTAAGTAAACTGTAAAGTAAATAATAAAGTAAAAAGCACAGATGCCTGTTTTGGGGAGTTTATAGGAGGACAAGAATATAGCAGTAGAAGCACAATTTCTAAGAAAATGTAAAATGAAAGTAATTAAATAGCAATGAAAATATGCCATTTTAATATGAAGTCCTGAAGATGTCCCTGGGAAGTAAAAATATACTTAAAAATTGGAGAAGTAATAGATTTCCCAATGGAAGCTAGTTTAATCATATAATTTCCCCAGTGACAGAGGCCTTGTAATTGTAATTCCTGAGGGTACACAGATGAAGGAGTGAAGTGAGCCAGCACTGAAGTTCTGGCTTGGGCTGCTACTCATAATTAAGTCTATAAGTGTGTGGTTTGATTGCATGTTGACCAGTGGTTTAATCTGCTTTAAGTATTCATGTCTGATCAGTGATTCTATCTTTTCACAATTCCATATCAGATAGTTGAATTGCTGATGCAACATGTGAGCACCAAGCAAGCTCTGCAAGACACCTGCCAGGCAGATGCATTGTACCTTTGAAACGTGTATTTCAATCCACTGATGCTACAGGATCTTTCCATTGTATGGAACATGACTTGAGGAAAGAAGCAGAATCTTAGGCTAGTTTATAAGAAAATATGGTTAGAATAGGTAAGAATATACACCACCCTAGATCTTGAGACAATACATATAACAGTGCTGTACTATTCATCCATTGGAACATCCCAATGTTCATCATAATTAAAAATATTGCTGAGGGTAAGTGTTTCAAATATGAAAGAGAGCAGCCAATTTTATCAATAGGTCATTTATAACCAAAGAGAGGATTTGCATGACTATGTCTATCCAAACATAGTTCATAGGTAGGCTAATTTAAATCCAGATACTCAACCACACAGGCTTAGAAGGTATAAATCGTAAGTTTTAGAAGTCAGTCAGTACTGCAACATTATGATTTCATGCATTCTACTTGTAAAAGAAATAGCCACTCTGATCTTATCTAAAAATCTAACTGAGGCCAATCATGCTAATTTAACAACATCAGCATACCTTATTCAAAAAATTCACATCCTGTCTGATAATTCTTGATGTTTTTCCGAACATTGTATAAAACACTTCACCAATATTTTGTGTGTGGCACAGTGACTGCATACAAAGATTTATTGCCATTAACTTGTTTCTTGATGTTTCTGTTGGCATTCCTCATTTTTTTTTTTTTGTAAAAGGATTGAATCACTGTCAAAGACCTAAATTACCTATGTAGTGACTAACCTACTGTTTTTGTATGAAACGTGGGAACCACGGTTTGCAAATTCTGCCTCTTTCATAATTACATTTAAGTAGATGTCAGAAATGATAACAGCAATAAAAGCCCCCTTTTCCCTATTCAGCAACTAAAAGCTAAGACAGTTAAAGTCACATTTCTGCACACAATCTCAATACGGCAATGTGGGAACTAGGGAAAATGAACCAAAACCAATACAACAACTGCAATCCGCTTGCCAGGGAAAGGCATCTGTCTGTAAAGAACAAGCAAAATAATGATAACATTCTTAAAATTGCCAAAATTATGGGGTTAATCTTTGACATCTTACAGATTTCACTTTTTGGAAAGACTTGACCATGATTTCCATGCAGATCAAGTATGTGAGCCCTTATACTCATGGGTCATAAACTGCAGTCTTACTGTGGCATTTCTATCTAATATTACTATTTGACTTTTTTTTGAGTGTGTGCAGTCTGGAATTTTTATTTTGAACTGCTACATTCCTGTTCCAGTTCCACTTTAACAAAATTTGTGGGAGCTCCTCAGAATACAGAGCTCTGGATACGGTGAAACTTGCCAGAAACTGAGTTGTCCAACTCACTCTGAAGAGGGCAAGTCTGTAGTGGGAAGGCCCTTATGAAACCAAAAGATAATAAAGCTTTGCCCACCCAGCTTTGCAGCCTGTGTTTTTGCTTGGCAATGATTCACAAATCTCCTTAATGTATAATCCTTGTTACACTTTGCTCTTTAAACCTTCCATTGATTACATACAGCAGAAGTTTGCACTTTTCCTTCTTTTTCTAGTTGTATACAAATTCTTTATTGTAAACCTGTAATGCTCCTTATTTCATCTGTGTTTCTTACAACAGTTGTCAGAGCAGCTGGGAACCGTAATATGATGAGATAGCTCCCATGAAAATGAATATAGGAGCTTGGTCTTTAAAGGTGAGATTTATCCTATGGAAGAACATAAATTCTTTCCAGATTGTTCTTAGACAGAGCTTAGCTTTTTTTGTAGTGCAAGAAGATGTAATTTTTCATTCAACAGCATTAATGCTGGAAGCTGTACAACATGATGCCAGGGAGAAGCAGGAGTGGGATTACCCATGCAGCAGGGCTATGGTCTGTCCAGGGAGCCCTGTTGGGCTCAGCAGGGCCTGGGCTGGGCTCAGGGCTGGATCCCAACCTGAGCCTGCCCTGATGTAGCAAGAAAAGGGCTCAGAAAGTTTGGCAGAAAATAAACACCCTTGCGTTCCAGCTTGCCCTCAGATATCAGAGGGGCTGGGGGTGGCTGAGCTCAGATTCTAAGAGAGGCCCAGTTCGTCGCTGTGAGTTTGGTCACATTCAATATATGAGCTATCAGGATTATGGATTCACAAATAGCGCACTGCCCAATTCATCTTGCTGCATTCAAATGGGCTTTCACAACCACACTTCAGGGATTTGACCACGCTCAATGAGAAATGTCATGGCTAGATTGGTGAATAGTGCAGTTTAATAAAGCAACAGATTACAGATTCTTTTGGATTGCCGGTGATAAATGCACTGTCTGCAAAGGATGTGTGGTTAACCTGGGACATGAATAATACAGCGTTAATTCATGGAACAGTTATATAGAGATTTCTAAGGCTCCTGGGGAAGCACTCAGTATGACCAAGTGTGCAAATCCTACACAGTAGATGTCCCTGTGGAGGCAGAGGGGAAAGAGACTCAACATATTGACCGGTCCTAGAAGCCAGTGGTGTCCTCCCAACCCGTCAGTGATGGTATCTTCCCCTTTCTGAGATGGTGTCTTTTCTTCCTCCCAAAAACTCCTTCTCTCTTGGGCCATTTTACACTATTTCCTTACTTCTACGTGGAGCTTGAGTGACTCTATTCAAACATACATTTGCCTTGCAAAATTTACTCGAAAACACATTTTAGTCAGAAAAGTGGAAAACTGCAGGCTGAGGGCTGGCTCAGAAAAATAAGGCAGTTTATCAGTTCAGCTAGCATCATTACATCCCCACCCCTGCAGGATGATCACAGGGTTTGGCCACAGGGGCTCCGCTCCACTTCATACTCCAGGTTTTTTTCCTTACAGTCAGCATACCAGGCTCCCCTGGTGTTTGCTAACAGCTAAGGCCACAGGTCACATTGCTTAGGGAACTATTCTGGAATGGATTATCCACCTCTTTTCCACCCTGGAGGTTTACCTTCCCTCAAGAGGTGGATATTTCAACAAGCCATCTCCAGTAAATATTCCACCTCTGAGCTCCTGGGCCTGGGGGTACCAGTCAAGCTGTTGGACACACAACCCTGCGGATGCCCTGCAGGTCCTGACGTGTGAAACAACAGATTGTGTCAACCACTAGCTTAAGACTTTTATTCTACTAGTGGAAGCATTATGTAGTACTCCTGTAAGGTAATAAGTGGAGAAACGCTTTCAGTTTCAAGGATTTTTATTTATTCTTGTAGGTTTCATAGGCAAAATCTTAACAGAAACATTACATTATATTGGTTCCTAAAACTGCTTATGAGTAGATAGTTTTATTTACTGAATATATTACTATCATTCGTAGCAGCAATTATTTAAAATTCACCAGACTTCTTGTTTAACAGCTTATATAAAGAGGAATAATATTGCAGTTTTCTTCCTAGAAAAAACAGTAGTTGATCAGCTTGCAAAATATTGACCGTAATATTTCCAAATGCATCAACCTTTCCAAAATCATTTTTTTCCAAGCTGAAAATGCAAATGCTGATGACACGCTATTAGAAGGATATTTTATGCCTCCCATTTATAGCTAGCTACAGTAGGGTGTAACAGTTCTAAGGATTAAGATCCCATACAAACACATTAAATTAAAATGTAAAGAGGATTTGTTGCTGTGCTTATGATGGCAATTACTTCTTTCACTTATTTGCTAAAATCCAGTCAACAAATATACCAGTCCACTTAATCTAATGCTCAATTAGCAAGGCAAAGCATGCATTGTCAGCCTCTGTAGGCAGATGTGAAGAAAAGGCAAGAAAGACCTTTTGAACTTCATGCTTGGGCCTTGTCATTGCGTTAATGTTGTACAGATTTGAAGATCTTTGCTGAAACAGGACGTGTTCATATAATCATGGACCATGAAATACGTGACTACAGTTAACAGTCTCTTCAGGGGAGAGAAGCAATTTCCATATGAAGTGACTGTTGTAAATTTAATGAGTTTCCACATAGTTGCAAGACAAGATAAAGTAATTTTATATTAGAGTTAATCTTTTAAATGAGAGAGGCTTCTTGCAGATGTTTGCTTTGCCATTCTTTTTCTATCTCCACACCAGATAATGACCAGGGATGGGAAGATATTTATTTAGCTGCCACAGATTACATACTCAATGAGGAGTGGGTCTTTACATTTTATAAAGGTATGAAAAAAAAAAAAAAAAAAAAAAAACGGAAAATGCCAGCGCATTTTTAATCAGAAATTTGATCCATGACTGTTTTTGTTTGTCTGACGTTGTTTGTAATATGTTACAGGTTCTCCTTCCCCCATCAGGCATCAACATTTGATTACTTTTGAATGTTGACACAAACTTAGGTATTTGTATTTATCACTGTTCATACTATGCAGAAATAGGAACTTTCTTCCTTTTATGGCAATAGGTGATGATTGGGGGATGCCAAGAATATTTTAGCAATTTTTTAATAGGTAGTTCGTCATATTCTTATATGTAAGTCCACCTCCCCTTATACATATGGCAATTACAATTACTCAAATACTCTTTGAGTGACCTTTTTTCACATAGGCTTTGAAACCCTTTTTTTTTTTTTCTGGTCTTATCTCTTATGTCAAGGAGTTCTTCACCTTTTCAATTCGAGACTGATGCTTCCGAGGTGTGGTTCCAATTATTTGTTCTTATGTCTGCTTTCAACTTTCTTCTTTGTTCTGAGATTAGAAGCACAAGGAGCAAAAGGGTGAAAAATAATTTGATTTCAAAGTTTTCTGGTTAAAAGGGATACCCTGCATATTTCATAAAGGAAAATTTCCTTCAATAAGTGCATATGGTCAGACCTCTGTGCCTGAGAGAAACCCCACTTTTTGCAGGGAGATTCTGTGCATGTTTAAGAGTCTGCCCAAGCAGTAAAAAGTTCAGGATTGGGGAATTTTATTATCATTTCTTGTTATATTTAAATAGATCGACTGAATTCAGATAAACATCTGCAATTTCAGCTACTGATTTAAGCTAAATGAGGTTTCAAATCTAGTGGGATTTATTCATTATTACCAATTACCTGTATAAAATTTATTATCATGTTAAAAATGATGTAATGGCAAGTTTTTTTCTGAACAAATTTTTGTTTCTTCATGTTGCTGTGACCCTGTGCATCATATCTGGATGATAAAAATATTTTATTGTTTGATGTAATTTTATTAAGGCTTTAGAAATGTTATGTGATTGTCCAGATTGAAGAATTTATTTAGAAATAGAAAGCAACATCACAACAGCAGAATGTATAAGTTCTTTGAATATACACTGTTAAATACATCTGTCTTACGAAATTAGACAGCAATCAAGATCTGATGTAAAATTCCTCCTTCTGTTATGATACAATACATTACTGGTAATTATGTTGCATACAGTGCAAAGAAGATAAGTTCTTCCTCTGCTTCCAGATGGCAAAGATAGAAGATAATTGTAATGGTATGACAGCTACAGTACATATAGAAGAGTAATAGTAAACAAGCTGTATTTTATGAGAGCATTACTACAGTGATTTAAAGGTAAAGGAGCCTTTGAGAAACTAATGATCAATAATTTTCAGGTATTTTTATTGACTAACTATCCACAAAACGCATTGTAGAGACTTACAGATATATATTTTATGATCTATAACCCCTAGACAGATTAAGTATTTTAACTATTTTGACATGTAAAAAAAAAAACAAAAGCAAATTACACTCAGATTTGTGTTACATGGGACAGAAGTAGATGTGTACGTTCATATTTTTTGTAGTTTGGGGGACGGTAAAAGACTTGATCTGACAAAGAAAAATGATATCTGACAAGAAAAAATGATATCTGAATACTGCTGTGTATAGACCTCTAGACAGTATGGTGTATCCATTTATGGAATATAACCTGCTGTTTGTTTAATTTTTTTAGCTTTCTGTGAGATGTATCTCTTGTTATTTCATACAAAACTACATTGTCTCTTCTCTCTGCACATCTTCATAATACTTCAGTAACATAAATAATTTTGAATTAATCTTTTTTTTTTTTCAACTTTTTCAGTTCCAAGTGCACCAAGTGCATGAGTGAATGATGCTGACAACTAAGGAGGATATACTAGGAACCTAAAAAACCATGAGCAGAATAGAGTGTTGATAGAGATCTCTCCATCATTCTTTCTGACAGTACAAAAAAAAATTGCCTCAATCAAATAAAGTGGGCAGTGCACGAATTCAGAAAGGGTAAAAAGAAAGTATCAAACATCTGGCATTCCCCGAAAAAGTTAGTGTTTGGATCACCAAAAGTTCACATTGGCTCATGAGGAGAACAGATGTTGACCTGTTAAAAAAATTACTAAATACATACATTCAGGACAGAAAGTTTTCTTAACTGAAAAAAAAGGCTGGACACTGGGAGTGTGTTTGGGTATAGAGAAACTATTGCACATATGGGTCTTCTTTTAACTATTCCTTTTTGCTTCTGTTTACAGCTCTGTTCCTGGTCGTTCTCCCCCTAAAGGCAGACCCTGTGGGGAACATAAAAAATAAAAAAAAGAGCATTCAAGTGTGGAGGAAGACAAATCAAAAGAAAGAGGTGGAATGATAGAGAAGGATGAGATGGTCATAAATGTGGATATAATGAAAGACATTGAGTAAGACATCAAAAAGCCTTGCTTAAAATCCAAAGAATTCCTTTTTTTTTTTTTTTTTTTTTC
>VXAV01010871.1:21409-33062 GCA_013399715.1 Alectura lathami
TTAGAACTTCCCATCGAGAGAACTTCTTTCCAAAGTCTTCACCCAAATACACATGTGGAAAGGAAATGTGTAATTCAGTAGAGCACAGTACAGCATGCTATTGTAACTGATTGCTACTCTAACAGAGCCTATAACTCCTAGGACTCTTAGTGTTTCAGTTGAGTAGAAAAGCTCCAGGGAAACAGTACAAATATAAATTCCTTGTTATCAACTACATTTCATCCTGCATTGTTTTCAGTGTAATTATCAGTGCATTTCAAACGACACTCAGCTTTTTAAGAGCTAATAGGTGTTCACAAATTGTGTGTCTATTCTGCTCTATCTGGGCCAGTGTCATCAAAATATTAATCAACCCTAAAGGTTTTTGGATATTTCAAGCATCTCTGCATGTTCATATAAACATGTCTTTTGGACTACAGGCTGTGACAGGAACTTTTCTGTTGAGCGAAATACTTATTTTTGAGCACATATGAACTGTTGTTTCAGTTTCCTCTCTAGTCTTCATTTCTGTTCTACATTGCTTTTGTAATTAGTAGTTAAGCTGGCAATAGGTTGAGCCACTTTGATACCACCAAAAGTTAAAAACACCACAAATTGCCAGACTAACCGTTAAGAGCATTACAGCCAACTTATTCCTTGCCACTGCTGATTTTTCTCCTGGGGGCTGAGGAAATTTGGGTCGATGCTTTTTCCAGCAAACTGAACCTGGACTTTTTCAGTCCCCACATTCAGAGATGCTTCTTACCTTCTTTCCTAGTATATAGAAGGATCCAGCCATATTGGAAATTAAATTAAATCTCGGTTGTCCCAAACAGTGCAGAGGAAGTATAAAAGAACATGCAGCAATTAATGGCATGCATCAAAATTACATATTTTTTTTAACCAAAGTTCAAAAGAAATACACAGTTCTTTTGTATTTGTGCCCCTGCATCCTACTCTCAATACAGATTTTACTTGTTACTATGTACACCTATACTGTTCTTGGTTTTTTTTTTTTTTATGATATTTTTCTTTAAAGTCTCTCTTGTTATTAAAGTGCATACACACCCACCCACACACCTAACTGCATACTCATGTAGGTAATCACTGCTGCACTAATTTCTGCTGAGTCCCACTAGCTAAGAAAAGAAAAAGAGCAGTCACTAGCCATGATGCATACTGGTTTTTGTTTTCAGTTTGATTCTGTTTTGTATAACCTTTTTACTGCTTCATGTACATGAGGTATTCCTGTCTCTCCTCACAACTGTGAAAAAATTTTGAAGAAAACATGTCTTGCCATGCTTGTTCGTCTGTGGTTTCCACATCAGATTCATGAAAAGTCTCTTGAGGTCTTCAGCTTACTTGTGTTTAGCCAAAAAATGTTTGCTCTCAGTTAGAGCACTGAGAAAAAATTAAGTGTATTCTCTGAGATTTAATACAGGCACTAGCTTAGGTCTCTCTTTTCTGCCGCTCCCCAAAGGAGTAACTCTTATGAGGAAAACTAATTCCTATTTCGATTTCTAGTGTTTTTATTCAAAGCAGCATCTTTATGTTGTTACCTCACAGTCCCTTGAGATGTTCTAGTTTCATTCCAGGTTTCAAACAGCCCAGCTAATACTGTGTAACTGCTGCTTATCATGATATCTTTAAGTACCTCCTACCTGTCTTGTGTTTCAAGATATTTGAAAAATTTGCCTATTATTATTTATGAACTATAAGCAATGTGGGAAAATGACAACATCCCATTTTTTTTTTTTTTTTTTTTTNCTTTCTTCCTTTTTTTTTTTTTTTTTTTTAATATATCGTGTTAGGTAAGAGATCCCTTACAAAATTTAAATTCAATGCAGCACTGATTTTTTTTTTTTTTTGGATATACTTTATACATATACACATATGCATATATATATTTATTTAGTGAGATGATTTAAGGTAATCACTTTGAAATACAGATGGGCATTATTTCATCCAATGCTAATCATAGAATCATAGAATCATAGCATCATAAAGGTTGGAAAAGACCTTCACCACCTCCCTGGGCAGCCTGTTCCAGTGCGTGACCACTCTGTCAGAGAAGAAGTTTTTCCTAACATCCAACCTGAACCTCCCCTGGAGCAGCTTGAGGCTACTACCTGTCATCCTATCACCTGGGAGAAGAGGCCGACCCCCACCTCGCTCCAGCCTCCTTTCAGGTAGCTGTAGAGAGCAATAAGGTCTCCTCTGAGCCCCCTCTTCTCTAGACCGAACAGTCCCAGTTCCCTCAGCCGCTCCCATAAGACTTGTCCTCCAGGCCCTTCACCAACTTTGTTACCCTTCTTTGGACACAGTCCAGGGCTTCAATGTCCTTCTTGCAGTGTGAGGCCCAAAACTAAACACAGCAATTGTTGTGCGGTCTCACCAGTGCTGAGTACAAGGGAATGAACACCTCCCTACTCCTGCTGGCAACACTATTCCTTATGTAAGCCAGGATGCGGTTGGCCTTCTTGGCCACCTGGGCACACTGCTGGCTCATATTCAGTTGGCTGTCAACTAGCACCCCCAGGTCCTTTTCCTCTGCATAGGTTTCCAGCCACTCTGCCCCAAGCCTGCAGCACTGCATGGGGTTGTTGTGACCAAAGTGCAGGATCTGACTTGGTCTTGTTGAACCCCATGCAATTGGCCTCAGCCCATCTATCCAGCCTGTCCAGATCCCCTTGTAGTGCCTTCCTGCCCTCAGGCAGATCAACACTTCCTCCCAGCTTGGTGTAGTGTGCAAATTTACTGGGGGTGCACTCAATGCCTTCACCCAGATCATCAATAAAGAATTTAAAGAGGAACGGCCCCAGTACTGACCCTTGAGGAACACTGCTTGTAACAAGTCACCAGCTGGATTTGACTCCGTTCACTACCACTCTCTGGGCCCGGCCATCCAGCCAGTTTTTTACCCACCGAGAAGTACACATGTCTAAGCCATGGGCTGCCAGCTTCTCCAGGAGAATGCTGTGGGAAACAGCGTCAAAGGCTTTACTGAAGTCTAGGTAGACTACATTCACAGCATTTCCCTCATCCACCAGGCAGGTCACTGGGTCACAGAAGGAGATGAGGTTGCTCAGGCAGGTCCTGCCTTTCCATGCTGGCTAGGCCTGATCCCCCAGTTGTCCCGCACATGCCATGTGCTGGCACTCAAGATGATCTGCTCCATAACCTTCTCTGCTACGGAGATCAAGCTAACAGGCCTGTATTTCTCCAGATCATCCTTCTGACCCTCCTTGTAGATGGGCGTCACGTTGGCAAGCTTCCACTTGTCTGGGACCTCCCTACCTGACCAGGACTGCTGATAAATGGTGGTGAGCAGCTTGGCAAGCGCTTCTGCCAGCTCCCTCAGTACCCTTGGGTGGATCCCATCCAGCTCCATGGACTTTTGACAGTCTTGGTGGAGTAGCAGGTCCCTGACTCTTTCCTCCTGAATTGTGGGGGGTTTATTGTGCTCTCCATCCCTGTCTTCCAGGTCAGGGGACTGAGTATCCTGAGGATGACCAGTCTGACTATTAAAGACAGAAGTAAAGAAGGCTTTGAATACCTCTGCCTTTTCCTCATTCTCAGTTGTAATGTTCCCCTCCACATCCGGTAAAGGATGGAGATTCTCCTTGGCCCTCCTTTTGTTACTGATATATTTGTAAAAACATTTTTTTTTTGTTGTCTTTAACAACAGTGGCAAGGTAAAGTTCTTGCTGTGCTTTCACATTTCTAGTTTTCTCCCTGCATATTCTAACAACATCCCTGTACTCTCCCCAAGTTGCCTGCCCCTTCCTCCAAAGAAGATGCACTCTCTTTTTTTTCCCAGAGTCTTAACTGTTCAGCCAGGCCATTCTTCTTCCCCATCAGCTCATCTTGCGGCACAGGGGGACAGCCTGTTCTGTGACTCTAAGATTTCCTTCTTGAGGAATGTCCAGACTTCCTGGACCTCTTTGCCCTCCAGGACCAACTTCCAAGGGACTCTTCCAACCAATGTCTTAAACAGCTCAAAGTCTGTCCTCCAGATGTCCAAGGCAGCAGTTCTGCTGACTCCCCTCCTGACTTCCCCAAGAACAGAGAACTCTGTCATTTCATGGTCGCTATGCCCCAGACAATTTCCGACCACCATGTCTCCCACCAGACCTTCTCTGTTGATAAACAGAAGGTCTAGCAGGGCACCTTCTCTGGTAGATTTAATGCCATCTCTGAAAATAAACTAGAGAGAATTAAAGCAGAATTAAGACACAAATAAGCATTAAATGGGAGCACATAGTACACAGCATTCATCAATCAATTTCTTAAATATGTTTCTTTGTCAACAGAATAGCTTTGTACTGTTACCAATTAACATGAATGAGAATGTTTTCCATCCCTGTAAACATTTGTTATACAAAGAAATATACAAATCTGTGAAAACAAGATGTTTGAAATGTTCCAGTTACAATTTTAAGGATAGGAGGATAGGAAATATCAAAACATTTATTTTCTTAAAGAAGCATTATGTATTCAAAAATGTTTTTTTTTTTTTTTTTTTTTTTTTTTTTTTTCTATGCAGTTTTGCAACTNTTTTACAAAGGCAGCCCCTTTTCTAAACTAATGGTTAGACCATAGTACACAATAGCTTTGCAAACTGTCCCACTATGCTTGTCTGTTAAAATCTTCTTGGTGACTAATCTTGTCAATGGTAAGAATGACTTTATTTTTTTTTTGGCTGGAGAGAAAATGAGGTTTGTTGATTTCTTTTTCAGCCTGCCAGTCATAGCTTATCTTTTTAGTAAACACATTTTCTTTTTGGGAAAAATGACAAGGAATACATCCCTGGTAGCTAATGTTTGCTATCATTTCAGTTTTACAGATGATAGCTTTTCCTCTAAATATCCTCAAGGGTGAACTTTGCTGTCGGTGTCTACCTTGTTCTCATCTTGTGAATTTGGACATGGTTGATAGAAATTTCCAGTGCCTTGACTGGGATGAGAGTCTTTTAACCCTCTTAGATAAAGATTCAATGTGTTTCTGATAATATTGTAAAGGAGGTGTTTTGTGAGATTGAGTTGTGAAAAAAATATTCCCTACGTTTATCCATTTCTTTTAGGAAAGGATTGGGAGGTAAAACTGGGGAAAAAAATTACCTTCAGTGAAACAGAATGGAAGGATGTATATTAGAATTTATAGTTCTCAGATACAGAGATTTTCTTTATGATTTACATTTGTAGTATTTTTCTCTAGTGATTACTTTTAGTGCTACAATTAGGAAAATAAAATGAAGGAGAACACTTTGTATTGTAGTTTTAGTGGAAACCCAGTTTTCAAAAGTAAGCAACCACTTTTCTATTAGTCTATTTCCATTTCAAGAAAAAATATTGAAAATATCTTCCTGTGACATGGTTTAAAATGAAGCAATAAAACAAACAAATAAAAAAACCCACAAACCCTCTAACATTTTCAAACTTACAAAAAAGTTTTTTTCTGTTAGTTTAATCTTCAGGGGGAAAATAACATAAAAAAGACTCAGAAGCAGATATATTTCGCTAGAAAAGTTTTAATATAAAATGCAATATATGTATGTATATATACATACTTAAGAATTCTGGAGAAAGACTTAGAGATGTTGATAAACTTGAAGCTCCAAATCAAACTCATTTTCCTTAATGAGAGTACATGCAGTATGCTTCTGTGACTAAATCCTATAGACAGAAGTCAGAGGGGTTGCTCTAGACTGTCATTCTTGCTATCCTAAGAGACCTTGGCCCTCAAAGAACTTCTCTGAGGAGAGTTTCTCTTAAGTCAGTGCATGGATCCATTTACACGGATGTTTATTTTTTAGAATTATTCTATTGTTAATGTGAAAGCAGAACAAAATAGTCTGCATTTCTCGCAGCATAAGAGTGAACAGGAAAAAAGACTTCAAAAGAGGAAAATTCATTGGGAGAACCAGTGGAGAAGTTGTGATGGAAAATACATGGGAAAAAAAAAAGAGTTCAAGACGGTTGGAAGTTCTTTAAACAGTACCAAAAGCAAAAGTATTTCAAACAGAATAAAGCTAGAATGGTCATGACAGATCAGCTGAGCTGTACTGTGAAATCTCCAGAATCGTCAAAATAAAAAAGAAAAATACTGCAAATTTAAGCTGTATATATAACTAAGTATAAAAAAATTGCATAGTTTTGTCAAGTCAAGAAATATGTTATGATGAGCTAATTTTATAATATTAAAATTAGCTTGGTAATACAGAAATGGCTTCTTTACATTTATATCTAGAAATGGCAACGAAGTTGGTTTGTTTTTCAGTAGAAAAGGAAAACGTGATGAAAAGACAGCATGTTTAAAGTCTTTTCTATTCAGTCTTCACAAAATGAGTCAGCAGTGATTAGCTGGCTAGCAGTATCAAGGACAGAGTGCTAAAACAGGGAAATCACAGTTTAAACAGTGCTTGCATAAAATAGTTGTTTTGAAATCAGTTGTGGCTGGTGATATTCACACAGAACTACCTAGAAAATAAAGCCATTTTCTTTGGGAAACTGTGGAGGACAAGAAAAATTTCTCAAAGACTAGAAAAAAAAAAGCTTCGTACTTACATTAGAAAAAAGTTTGTAAGGAAGATAGGAAGTTGTTATAATACAATGAAATAATTTGTCAGAACTTCAAAGGCAAACAAGAGATAGTAGTCAGTGTTGGGACGTATAAGGAGGTTTGTAATGAGTGTAGTCCTTCTACCCTGCTAGGTACTGGTAAATTCTCACAGAGTTTTGGCTTCTGTAATTTGAGAATTGGAACCAATGGCAGAGTCTGGAAAAGAAGACTTAAAATGATCAGAGAAAATTTTAGCAAAGATTACTCATGAAGAAATACTGAAAGTGCTAAAGATATTCAAAGAAGATCAGATACGGTCACAGCCTTCACACACTTAGAAGAGGGTTTTAATTCTTCCCACCGTCTAGAAAACAAAGAAAAAAAAAAAGAAGAAAAAAAAAGAGGCATTTACTTCAGATTTTGGAAAAAAAGGTTTTTCAGATGTATTTTCTCAATGCGGATACACATTGAAAAAGATTGGTTCAAGAAGTGTTAGAATGTCAAACACTATATTTTTTTAATGAGAGTTTGGGCAAGTATCTATGAGAAATGGTAAAAGGATTTTAGGTTTGCCTTGGGGAGACAGGTAGATCTCTTGAGGTGTCAAGGTCCATTCCAACTCTGTTTTTCATAATTTCTTTGACAATTTCTTACTGTTGAAAATGAGAAATTATTAGAAATAAAAGGATCACTTTAAGTGTATGCAGATTATTTAAATGCAAGAAAACAAGAAAACAACAATTAAAAAAAAATAAAAACCGAAAAGCAACATAAAATTCTAAAGGCATTTAAAATACTTTAGGCATTCAAATTTGTATAAAAGAATTCATAAACCTAATGTTTGTAAGGAATTAATAAATTCTTTCAGTTGTATGAAAGTATATATTTGCAGTTGCTATGCTTAACTGAACTTTGGATTTTACATTTTATTTTTACCATACAATTGAAGACTAAATGGAAAAATATACATATGCACATCCTCTCTGTGAGCCACCTCTGCCTTTAAACAATTGACTCATTATTGATTGCCATTAGAAAGCACTTACATAATTCCCATGTCAAATAATCTTTTACTTTATTATCTTGAATGCATAAATCTTACTGTCAGGGGAACGCTTAAAATATTCAATTACCACCAATACTTGTGAGGTCCTTCATCAGTAGCCTCTGGTAAACTTGGGGTAGTGTTGATGAAATCCATGTTTGAAAGCTTGCCATTTTATTTTGGTGACATTATAGCTCAATAGAAAGACCTATATATAAGGGAATCTTTTCTACTTGTAAAAACACACATAAAAGTTCAAGCTAACATTAAGTGGCAATATATGTATTTTTTTAAAGTGTAGTTTGGCTTAAGTTAGCATGCAAAACTTTCCAATATTCAGTATTTTTAATGAATACTTCACAAATAATGTCTTCTTATGCGTTAAAGAGTACAGAAGTGAAGAGGATTTCTTTTTTCTTATTTCCTTTTTGTTTCCATTCACTTACAACACAGTCATTCCAAGTCACAGTGCCCAAGTGTTTCTCCATGAGTGCACACTAGAAATGATGAAAAAAAGGAGGATGGTAGAATAGTGCCCAGAAAGTTTATAACAATGGTCATGCAAATGAATGCTGTTTGCACTTCCACAAGGTGTAGAGGACAAGTGAGAGCTGGGGCTTCAGGGCTTCCCTGGGAGGCAAGGCTGTGGTTGCCCCCTGCCAGGCACATCTGGTGCCTGCCCACTCCAAGAGCCCCACTGCCGGGCCAGCTGGGCTCAGCAGCTGCAGGTCAGTAGCTAATGGAGAAAGCATTTTAAGAAAGGGTAAAAACACTAGTCAGAGCAAGGAAGAGAGGAAAGGGGGAGAAACAGCAGACCGAACAATGAAGTCAGTGAAGAAGGAGCAGGAAGAGGTCCTCCACGTGCCAGAGCAGAGGTTCCCCTGCAGCCTATGGAAGTTTTGCAAGTGGCCATGTTGGAACAGGTATTTCTGTGGAGCCCATGGGGCACCTTACACTGGAGAAAGTATTTTCTGAAGGAACTGCAGCTCATGGAGAGGACACACACTGGATCAGGGGAAAAGTTTGAGGAGGAAGGAGCAGCAGAGAGGAGCTGTTATAGACTGACCACAGCCTCCCTTCCTTGCGCTGCTTGGGAAGGAGGCAGGAAGAGGATTTGGAAATAGAATGAGATTGAACCTGGGAAGAAGGAGGATGGTGGGAGAGGGAGAAAAACATGTTTCATTTCCCCAGGCTGAGTCAATTTTTCCCATGGTGGTAACTGACAATGTCTTTACCTCTACCCACAAACTTTTTCTATCCTTTTTATTTTCCACCTGTCCCTTTGAAGATGAGTATGAGAGAAGTTGGGTGGGCATCTGCAAGCTGGACAAGGTGCCACCACAACACAATTTCAGCTTTATGCCTAATGGTTCAAGACCACTAGGTGTTTTTGCAGTCTAAAGATCTTTGTTGGATGGATTTTTTTTTTTCTTTTAATGTCTATTTTTGTTTGGTTGTTTGTATTTGCGTGGGGGGTGATGCAATTGTAACACATAATTTGCTTCCTGGCGTTTTATGTTATTTCTTTAATAACAGATGCCACTCTAAAATGAGTAGAAAAATGACGGTGAGTTAATCTATTCTCATGTCAATTGTAAGACTATACTATAATCAGACCAGAACTGGGGATGAAATGTGTGCAGTCCCAAGACAAAGACAGGAATGAAAATGGGAAATGGATATGAAAATATCCGTTTCACCTTGTTCTCCTGATACAGAAATTAAAGGAGAGCACAGACATCTTTTCCACTTGTGTTAGTTTTATTCACTCTACCAGAAGAATGCATTGTGAATCTTCTCATACATTCTAACTGTCTGTGATAATTTTTATTATTTGGCAGTGGGGTGGTGCATGAGCACCAATAAAGAAGAAAACTAATTAAGGAAAGTTGAAATATCTACAGGGAATATGACAAATCCTCTGTCATGTTATCACTAGACTCACTGCATTCAGCTGGTGAAGTGTGAAATCCCATAATGTTAATTTTAAAAACTACCTTTCGACAGCTTGTTGCGGAGACAATGTATTAAAGTGAACTGATACCCATGGAGGGTGAGTGATTGAATTTATTGATGGACTTAAATACAAGTTGGGAGTTAACCATCCCTAAATTCCATGGATCTGTTACAGTCAAACTGCAATATCAAAATACGTTGTTCTCAAATATATTTTAGCTTATGTAAAAATAAAATATTTCTGACTGATTTGTGTTACTCAAATAAGCCTAGTGAATCTGGAGTGATGTGAAAAAAATTCTTTCTTACTTTTCCTATTAAAGAATGCCTTTTCAAAGTATGACTGCATTTTAAACTTGTTTGAAATATTTGCTAATCTTTTTTTCCTTTGTCAGACTTATTGATCAGCTGAAAAGCTGCTGATAGTTTTATCATCAAGCATATAGTGTTCAGAGCAGAAGGAGGAAAAAGTCTCTTGCTTCCTAGGAATGCTGCAGTTAATGCACCAAGTCAGAAAGTCACCTCATCCACCAGGTTCCAGTATGTTCAGATGGTAGATAAAGTACAGATCTATGTGTTTGTGTAATTAATTCAATATAGATAACTCTGAATGCCCTAAAAAAGAGGCTTTAAACTGATAAATGTGAAAATTCAGTTTGACAACCTTATTTCTGCTACAGGCAAGGGCAGTTTAAGTCATGACAGAGATAAGGGATGAAAAACCTCTTGAATTGACTTGATGTAAGTGCATCTGCTGGAATGTTCTTTTTGACAGCATCATCATTAAGAAGGTTTTGATCACCATAAATGTATACTCATTGAAGGAGAATAAATACTTATTAACCAAAATATGACGAAAAGAGACAACAGTATGCCACAGTGGACAAAACTGTCTCCTTAAAAATGTTAAGTATTTAAAGAGGCACTGAAAAAATATTTCCAGGAAATGCCAGTAGCAGATTCTTGATATTGTCGTTTTCGTTTATTTTTAAATAAAATCAGGCTGGACATGTTGTACGAAGGCTGTGACTTTTTTAGTTCTGGAAACCCTAAATGGAAAATACTATTGACTGTATTGAAAGAAAACAGCAGTCTTGTTTCTGAAGCAAGTTGTATAATAATGCAACCACTGTAGCTTCATTAGAATTTATATTAATGCATTAGTGTGTGACAGTCTCTCTGTCCCAGTAAAATAGCCTTATTACATGAAACAGGCAACAAGGTTTTTAGCCAGAAATTGGTACAAAATATAAATACCTGTTTTATATTTATAAAGCATAATTCACATTCCTTCAGTTCAATCCTATCTCTGTGTTAATGTGCAGCATTTTTTATAAACTTTTCCAAAGTTTTGGCTCAAGTTTAAAAACAGCAGGTATCAAATACGTGTTAAAGGCAGAAAACGCTAACACCACAATCTATTGATACTTTTTTTTTTTTCTTTTATTTTTATATGTTTCTTAACATTGATATCCTACTTTGTTAGGGCAATAAAGGCATGCTGAATGCTTTTCTTACAAAAATCTCTTGAACCTTCCTAGACATTATTAAAATGTATTTATTTACATGTAGGCACCATATATGATTTTTTCTTTTTTAATTTAAAGCTACAAAATAAAAGTTTTATTTCACATATGCTGTGTTATCATCTAGCTAGATGCACAATAACTTTAAATATTCCTCTACTTTTGAAGGGCAGGACTAAGCTTCCTTTTAATCCATTGGTGGTCTGGGATGCAAAGGTTGTGGGACTTGGCTTGGTGGAATTCAGGGTACTGAAGGGAGGGAAGAAGGCAAAAAGCAAGATCACAACACAGCTTGTGTGGTAGGCTGCTGAAATGGCCTGGACTTCTGTAATACCTGTAATACCTGTACTCAAGTTCAATGCAGTAGTAAGAACTTTCTCAGGACCTCCTATTCTTCTTGCAATTACTCCTCATGATCAGGGTAATTACAATTTCAATTGCTGACATTAAATCATTGTTTCATACACTTTTGTTGTTGAATTTCCTTGTGGATATTACAGAATGCAGTAGATAGCACTAAAACAAGTTAAGCCAGGAGAGAAGAAGGAGCATGGGAAGTTGGGAAATAGAGATGGATTGACATCAG
>VXAV01010871.1:33403-45870 GCA_013399715.1 Alectura lathami
ATTCAGTTCTCTCTTGAAATAGGATGCAGTCTTACCCACTCCTAATTAGAACAAAAATATTTTTTTCCTTTAAACCTGTTAATGTCTAAGAGTCCTCTGTTATACTTCATTCAATTGTAAGCTACTCTTGGGCTCAAAGAGTCACCAAATTTTCATCTCTGCTTTCAATAGCTAGTTGGAATTTTTCAGTGAGGAAAATACCTTTCACCATAAGTTCCACTTCAGTGATTAAATACATCTATGATGTGAACATCAAGCATTCTGATTACTTTTTTTTTTTTTTTTTCATTATTTGCACATGAATAAAACAAGCTGCAAGAGTAAATAAAAAATGTGGTATAGCAACTTGGTGATTCTCAAAGTGTTCATTTATAATTCTACAACAAATTCTAAATTGAAAGTGATGATAGAAGAATCAACAGGTGATATTGTATCCTCTGAAATAACATAGATTAATATGATGCTTAGTTGCTGTACTGCATTCTTCTTTCTAATTCTCCATTCCTATTTAGCATAATCCTGTAGATAACTGCATGGGGAAAAATACATTCTGGAAAACTGGATTTTGGTAAAGCATTCTTTTTAAAAAAATAAAATATTTTCAACCCGTATTATTTTTCTTTAAAGTTTTCAACTTTTCTTTGCTAGTATTCGCTCTTTTCCTTGCATCATGTGTTATGGAACTTGATCTTATTCCCAACCAAATACATTTTTTTTTAATTCTTAAAGGTCCTACTATATACACTTGAGATTCTGTTCAACCTCATTTCACATCTATGTTTATGACTTGGTTTGTTTTTTCCTCTAAGTAAAAGTTGCAGGCAAACTTTAACGAATTTGGGTATATTCTTTTACAATGGCTAAAAAAGCACAATCCCCAAACATTTTAGCATTACTTTGTTTGCAAATAAGCGGTATTTTTCTGCTAATGAGGTGTATTTTGAATTGGCTGTATTATTGCATCCCGAGTCTTTTTTCATACAACATTTGAAGAAAACGCTTTTCTGTCTAATACTTGCATTTCATGAGATATTGGTATACATCACATTTTTAATAGCCTCATTTTATTTCCCCATCATCTCTTCAAATGAAGAAAATCTAATGGACATCTAAGTGCTGTCTTTATGTCCACAAGATCACGGGAAGACATTTATCCCAGGATTTTCCTATTTCCTCCCCTAGTGACTATTTAATGATCTGCTCCTGCTCTCGTCTTACCTGCTGGACTCTACATGGTAGGGGTTATTAAATTATTGCTTGATTTCATGCATTTGACAAATTGTTTGGTAATTGCCATTGGGAAATGGGTATAGTTGTCTGATTCCATTACACTTAATGGCATGTTCTTCTGTTTACAGTTTGCTCAGTTCAGAATTTTTAACACTCTCTTTACACTTTTAATTTGGAATATTCATTCAAAAAGTTTCTTTCTATATAGTAAGGAATTGTACAATCACTATAATGTGCTTATTTCGTATCACCTATTTCCATCCAGATTTCCTATCTGGAGAGATCTAATAAATTCAATTTGAATTCTCAATATTACAAACTTCTTTGAAATCCTAAGATATTTTTTCTTTTTTTGTGGAGCATATCTACAGCAAAAGATTGTTCACATGGTACATGATGTCTTGCTGTCGTAGATCAGCCACCCATTTTGAGATATGTCATTGTTTATTAGATGCTTTCTCTAGTGCCTTCCTGTAATGTGGAAAAAAACACATTGGATATTTACTACTGGAGCTGTGTGCAAACAATACTGATTGATCATTTAATTTGGCCAGCAATACTAATTCCATTTGCTGAGATTTCGTTAAGAGTTTCTTTTGTTTTGGGGCCATTTTTGAACACCACACATTTCAAAATTATTAATTAGAATTTCAAGTGTCTTGAAGTTTAATTTCCCTGATACTTGATCGTACATCCTTATTTTTTCCAGTCATTTAGTGAATGAGAATCTTGCTGTTGGTTTTGAGTAATTTTCATGATGTTTTGCTTCTCATTTTAGATCGTACTGATATTTAGGACTGCCTGAATTTGGTTTCTTGCAATAGAAGAATCTTCTAGCAGGTTGGTGCTAATTTTTTTTGTCAGATAAAGGCTCCTTACCTACGCATGCCCATCTTTTGTTTTCTAAAGCATAACAAAGTAAAAAAAGAAGTTTATGACTCTTTTTCATTATGTGAATAATAATTTTGAATAGTGGAAATATATCTGCCAAAATAGCTTGTTTGAAAAATGAATCATTCTGATTTTGTCTGCAGCTGACAATTCACGGGCAACAAAACTGTCCTTTTAAATATGTCTGGATATTTTTCAAGCCTTTGTTTCAAATGTCTGCCTTAAGATATATAGTGTCAGGACGGAAACTGTTCCAGTCAAACCTTCTATCAATTAGAATAATCTATTATTGTGTCCTTTGCCTTCAGGCTGATTGCTGGCATCTATGCCAGAAATTACAGGAATGCAAAAAATCTTGGAACTCTAGTTGCAATATATTTGACTGGTTAACTCACGAGGAATTTTAATCCAACTATAGCTTTTGCTCTATAATGTAATTTGACAGCTACTTCTTTCCATGACAATCACTTTAATTGCAACTGTGACTGCTCCCCTCATGAGTTTCTAGTGCTATTTCTCCTTCCTTTCAGTGCCACTTCAAAAAGGCCTGAGTTTCCCACATCATCAGTGACATATCTGTCATGTCTATGCTTTGATCTCGGGAACATCTCAGTTGGATCTTCTCCTTCTTCCATCATGGAGGAAATGTTCTAGGAATCTTCTAACAACTGCTTGAATTGTACAAACTATGGCACTGGAGAGTGTACACCGCTTGCAACCCCAACTGACCCGCTGCCCTCTTTATCTCTTTACACATTTTCCTTATGATCAATTAAAAACTGATGTGACAATAACAACAAAACAAACTAAACGTATTGATGTTGTCATCATCAAGTGTATCACAGAATATGTTGGGTAATCCACCAGTTTTTAAAATGAGACCTCCAGGGTTAACTATCAGAGCAAAGATTTTACATTCCCACTGTCAAGGTCAGTACCAACATATCTGAGACAAAGTGATTCACAGCCTTTAATGCCCATCATGCTTCTGCACAGTTCTTCACTGAACTGTGTCTTCAGTCCTGTCAGTGTTATTTCTTCTCCCTTCTAATCTGAGTGAAAAGGACGCTGTATCTAAGAAAGCAGCATGTGTTCCCAGAATAATGAATTAACTATATTTTGTATAGCGTTCCTCCAATTGCCTTTCTTTAATCTAACTCCTAGACTTGTGCAATAGATCTTACTTTTTATAGGGTGAGGATGAGGAACATTGAAATAAGACATCCCTATATATTTCCTCTGTTTGGTATTGGTATAAAATTATCAGAGTGCAGTCAAACTGTTGGATCATACAAGTTTGCTCTTCCATATTTTCTCAGAAATATTATTCTAATGTTCAGTATGTCAGTTTTGTAGACAATAGCTGGTTTATTATTTCTAAGCTGTGGCAGGTCAGAGTGCAGANNTGGCAGGTCAGAGTGCAGAACAAACTTGTAAACTGTTCTTACAAGACAGTAACCTAACCCATCTCACGCTTCTCTCGCTGTCTGGTCACGCAGCTGATTTATACTTGTTTTGTTAGGTTCTGTGTATGCCACTATCAGGGCAGGCTCACACATGCTCTGGCTGTCTCCATCCATATTGACTGTCACAGTTCATTTGTCTGTTGGAGTAAGTCATGATTAGGTGCTGTTCAGAATAGTAACAGTGGCTGTACAAGAAAGTTTACTTTTGTTTCTTCTTCACTGAGCCTAGAAAACTTGAGTATATGAGCTCCACTCATGAGATGAGGACATCTGGCTCCTTAATGCTGAAAATGCTACAGGTTGCCTTACAAGGGATTTATTTATTTATTTATTTATTTTTAAACAGGGTATGTACTGGTATTTCTGTTCCATTGCTTTTAGAACTTTGACTATCCTTGGTCAGTANNNTATAGCTAATTCATTCATTTAGTACAGCCTTTCTGAAAGGTTGTTGTGACATATCTGAGAACTACTATCGAGAAAATTTAACATTAAAATAAACTATATGCTTCTTTTAAGGCACTTTGCAAAGAGCTTTATGAAAACAGTTATTCGCAGAAACAAGAAGTGTCAGACTAGTTTGTGGCAGACCAGCAGGAGAAGCTGAAACTATTTCTGTGAAATGCTGTTCAATAAAGGTTGAAAAGTATGTTTGATTTTTAGAGCTAATCAGTAGTGAGCTGAGAACAGAACACTGAATTTCAACACCTTCTACACACAGCCCAAGTATCAAGCCTGGCACTTCTCAGATACAGGTGAAAATAACTCTTGAATGGCTCGGATTAGTTCTAGGGAGGAAGCAGCTGAACGTGCTTCTGGATACCATGGATGTGAAGTGATTATAATTTGCTTTAAAGTGCATGACAAAAATATGAACTGTAAATAATAAAAGACTATAAAAATGTGCAATCGGAACCTGATTTCGCATTTGGTGAACAGATTATCATCATGCTTTAAAGCTATGCAAACTGAACAAAGAGTAAAAATGATGGTGTTAGTTTCGCAGATTGTGTGTATTAGCTGGTACTCTGCCTCTGCACAGATATATTCAGCACCAATCTTTCCCTTCTCTGTCCCTCCTCTGAAATTCAGAATGTATCATTCAGTAATTCACAGGTACTTACAAATAGACAGATTAATTTTTATTTGTAGGGAAACTGTATTCTCTCCTGGTTTGAGTATTATTTCTAGTATATAAAATGCTAATTCCATGCTTTATAGGAGCAAACTTACAGAAGCAAACACTATAACTCAGTGTGAAATCAACATGCAACTCTGGGAGAAAACACAATACTCTAATGTTTAATGAACTGACCTTATTATTGAACAAACTCTTTCTACTCAGGCCTCTGGGCATAATCTGATACAATTTATTATAAAACAAATCCAGACTGCTTTAGTTTTCAGCTTCAGTAGGTAATTCTTTACTGTGACTAACAAAGGCACAGAGCACAAAATAAAAACTATCTACTAATAGGCTTTTTCTGAAATTAAAGTACATTGGATTTCTCAGAGATAGCATAAGAGTGTAGTAATAAAGCTGTAACTCCCCAAAGTGACTGAAATAAATAACGCATAAATGATGCATAAGTAGATAAGAAGCAGGTGGATTACATCTATGAATGCACTGAAGTGAAATGTTAGGACTGACAATGACATTCATGTCCTATATTTAGCCTCCGTGAAAAATGGATCAAATAATTCTGTAGAGTAACATTAATTTCTATACAGCATCTATGAGTCCTTTGAGGTTTATTTCTAATGATGGGCAGCACACTGCTGTTTGCTAGAAGCTCCTTTTGAAATATTTTTCTCTAAGTTTATTGGGTGAAAGTTCACCTCTTTGCAGGCATTCAGTCCATTCCTATCTGCTGTACATCACTGTTGTGTGCATAACATGGATTCTTTGCAGAAGAAGGAAAAAACAATAAAACATAGCATTCCAGTTGTTCATTTTCAGCTGTGCATATCCTGAACATTTGTAAGAGAGGCTGAAAGTCGAAAATTCTTATAAACATAAGGGATGGCAATCGGAAAGCATGAACGATTGTGAAAAAATGGTTAATAATTTACCTGAGCTTTTAAAATGTGGAATTTTTATGATGAATAATTTTAGGATCATTCTTTGGATGCACATTTTACTCCATTTTTGTAAATTTCTATTTTTATTTCTGCATAGAGTATAATACAATAACATAAAACAATGGTGGGGAATACACTCACTGTAATACAGTAGCCCATAGTAAAATGTATGTACGTATACAAACTATGTATGTGCTTAACTAGATAGCAAACNGCTTAACTAGATAGCAAACACTTCTTTACTTGCCTTTTATTGCCAGTTGCCGTACCTCTTAAATCACCACTTCACAACAGGTAGTGATGAAGAACCCTTCACTTGCAGATGAGTCATTGTTGAGACAAAGGTGCTTCTGACTTGCAGGCCTTAATTTTGGTGAACTAACATCTTCATCTCAGAACATGGATAAAAGCTCATCATAGAAGCATGTATTCACATATACTTAAAACTTTTATTACAAAGATTCATTGCAAGACATTCATTTAATTTAACTTAATCACAGACACCTGAACTAGAAATGCTAGGCAGTCTTTATAGACAGTGAATCTAGAATGAAAGAAAATAAATCTAGGCATTTTTAGGGCATGACTCATCTGACGTATTTTAGACAGTTACATGTGGTGATTCATGTGTTAGAAATGCCTATTTCTTTCCACTAATTATAAAAGAAGAGCTTGTGATGACTAACTCAGCTATATATGGAAGCACTACGGAGTATTTTTGGTCAGAGACCTCCCACTTAATATTTCTGTCATAAAAATGAATTCATGATTTTAAAAAAGCTCAAATAACTCAAGCTTTTCCATGCACTGACTTAACCTGTATCTCAGAAAAAAAAAAAAAAAAAAAGAAATATAACAACATAATACTATAATAAAAAATAAAAATTTTTCTGCCTGTGCAAAACAGGTGACAAAGGAAAAAAGTCAGTTGACATTGATAGCATACTGAGAAGAGTAGTAAAATCATTGCCTTAAGAGATGGAATGAGACCCATGTCTCTCAGAAAAGTTGTCAGACCCATGTTGGGCTTATTCTGGCACAGCAGTGCAAAATGACTCTTCTAGATTTTATTATCCCAGCAGGTTCTGAGTGCTGAGAATGAAATAAAACACTTGGCTTCAGTAAAAGGCAGTCATTTGTCTGCACTCCCAGCTCTGATCTGTAGCTGTCTTAGCAGAAAGAAGCTGAAGCATGACTACATTTTTCCCTGCAGACCATGACCTCATATAATCCTGGCAAAAAGAATTGTGTCTGGTCAGTGCTAGGAAAGCCACTGGGTAGATAAATGTTCATGATGACGCTACCTGTACAAACACCCAGTGTATGCAAGCCTCTTAATACCTGTGCTCCAGTGTCTTGATTCAGCGTTAAACTCCTAGTACATGTTTTAATTCTGGGCAGATACACACTGCAGTACACTTCTGAGTGCTGGTCTACTTATTATCCATTCTGCTATATTCAGCATTTAAGTACATCTGCACAAACTATAGTATTCTGTCAAAACAAATGGACAATCAAACAAGCAAACCTCACACACACACAGAGCAAAAAATCCATCACAGAAAGAAAAATGCAAGAAAGCAGCAAACAAGCGAACAATGTAAAAATGGTACTCAGCAATATCTCAGCTCAAAGTGAAATCATGATACACGAAGGCTGTTTGACTGAGAAGCAAGGTGCTGCTCAAGCCTCTGGCTCTTTTCTAGTCTCAGTGCCCTGATTTATTCAGGGAGAGTGGCAGAACAATGAGAGGAGTAGGGATGAAAAGAAAAAATTGAGAAGAATCATAGAATGGCTTGAGTTAGAAGGGACCAGAAAGATCATCTTGTTCTAACCTCCCTGACATGGGCAGGAACAGGAAATGCTTTCTTGAATTATAATTTTCTAATTTACATAATTATCTAAGTAATAAAAATTTAAATAAGGATTCACAGTTAAAAAAAAAAAAAAAAAAAAGAAAATTTNATAGGAGTGGAATTTTTATGTCTTTTTTCCCCCCATTTTCTTATGTGAACCATGATAACAAATCATTTGATAGTTTTCATGTGTACCATACTTTCCCCAGTGGGGAAATTAAGTTTGTTTATGGAACAGAATAGAAGTATGAAGAATCATACTGCAACTCCCAGCAATACTATGATTATTTCATAGAAATAAACGTGTTTTGTTCAGTTATTTTCTAGATGTACGTAAGAGTATTTCATTTAACTGGAAAATCTATTTTTTTCATTTGAACAACTGCTTTTATAACCAGTGTTATTGTTAAGGCAATTCACAGAACCACAGAATTGTAGGTGTTGGAAGGGACCTCAGGAGATCATCTAGTCCGATCCGTCTGCAAAAGCAGCTTCCCTACAGGAGGTCGCACAGGAAGGCGTCCGGTAGGGTCTTGAATACCTCCAGGGAAGGAGACTCCACAACCTCTCTGGGCAGCCTGTTCCAGTGCTCCAATACCCTCACAGTAAAGAAGATTTTTCTTAGATTTGTATAGAACCTTCTGTGCAGCATTTTTTAGTCTTTATTAAATATCTTAACATGGAGGGGCAACCAGTGTTGCTGTTTGAAGTGGACTGGAAGTTGTTCTTTTCTGACTTGGGGCAGCTTCTGGTGTTTTCTCACAGGTGCCACCCCTGTAGCCCATTCTGCTACCAAAGCCTTGCAATGTAAAACCAGTAAATTCATTTTTGTATGCAACAATCAACACATGGATCTTTGCTTGGTTGCAGTTTCACGCTTGCAGGCAACTTTACTGTATTATGGTGATTCACATATATAGGCCACTTTCTTCTTTTTATTATCACTAAAAATGCTTTTACTCAGCTTCCAAGGCTGCATTGTTTTTTTCAACCAGTAACCAACCACTGCTGGGTTGTTTGTAGCCCTTAGGCCTCCAGTATTATCCTTTGCTTTTACTTTCAAGGCCTCTTTAAAACCTGTCTTCCATAACCTTATTCTCTTTTACTGCATTTATATTATAGGTTCATAAATAATTAGTTCTACATGGAATAGCTACTTACCATAGCCCTCTATTAGCTAAAACAGCATTCCCTTCCAAACAATGTGTTTCACAACTGCACAAAGCTAAACAAAAGTTAAAACAAATAGGTATTAGTCTCCTGACTGTTAGATAATTGCCATTACAAGACAAAATCAATCTCCAGACAGTCCAAATCTGACAAGTCATGAGGCGTGTGCTATTAGCTTAACCCAAGTGGTCTGGTACAATCAAATGGCCGCTCTGCATTTTGTGGGCTACATATCCACACACAACATAACACCCATGAGGAACCTGTGTCACACAGCATAAGTAGCCATGTGTAAGCAGAAACCAATGTTGTTTTGCGTGTCATCAGACTTCTTCAGGTGTGCAACTGAACTAAGTGCTAAACTGACCCAAAGCTGTTCAAAGGAAAGTTATCCACAACACTTGTTTCCTCAGCTGTGAACTTCTGTCTGAGTGCGTCCAGGACGGATCATCATATTCTTTTGCCTTTTTCATGCAAATGACAGAAATCCATCTTTTCTCTATTACCATCACCTGTATAAGGGCTTAGAAACAAACTTTATTTCTTATTCTGTTCTTTTTGATGTGATATCAGTGATATCAGATATCCAACTCAACGAGAAATGTTGGTGATAACTGCACAGTCTTTCTAAAACTAATTTTGCTTAAATATTGATTTATTCTATAATCAAAAAGAATTTCTTGAGGTCATCACTGATCTCAGCCTCCAAAACTTTGCAGACATACCTTGCTCTGCTCCACATTGACAAGAAATTTCTTTGAAAGTGGGAAGTAAATTTAATGTGATGCATATCTCTGCATATTGCACATAAGCAAAAGAGTAAGTCTGTAAGGCCACTATCTGAGTCCTTTTTGAAATCTAGTCTAGAATAAAACATAACAGTTTAGTAAGCTTCAAATCTTCATACCCTTCTCTCTCAGATTAATTTAATGATGTTTGTTAAAAATGTTGATAAAGAGTGGTCTTAGGAAAACAGTGAGAGTTGATTACTTCTGATAAGATCACCTAAGCTGCTTTACAAATTAATCTTTTAAAGCACCGTGTTTCCATTTTTTCAAGGATAATGAGACACCTCCAGGTGTTAATAGGTTCATGAAAAGTTGTCTGTGAGAATTAAAAAAGAAAAACATAACATCAAAATTGTGAGCTGTTCTGTTGCACCATAAGGCATGGAAAATGGGTTAGAAATCAGTTACAAATAGGTACTTTGATTAATTTTGAAGCCAAATTAATGGAGGAGGAATAGCTTACAAGTGTTTATATTAGGTTTATATTAGACAAAAGTTCTGTGTTGGGGGAAGTTTTGCATTTGAAAATAAGATTTTCAAACTGAAATAAANCAGGTATAACAATATGCCCATTTCATAATCTACTGTCTACTCATTTTTTAAACAAAAAAAATATATTTTTTTTTTTTTTTTTTTTTTTAATCCTACCATCCTACCCCCACACCCTGGGATAATATGTTCAGAAAAAAAATATACTTAGAAGAAACAAACTGGACCACTAAATATATATATATATATTGAAACAGTATGCAAATAAAATTATAGTAATTTCTAACTAGATGTGTGATAAAATGTCTTAAAAACAAGAAAAAAAAATCCTGTATGTGGTTGTGTGTTAGTACATAGATTCCAAGTGATTAAATGTATTAAATTGTGAAAAAGTCACCCAAGGGAAATACTATGATCATCACTTGACCCTTGTTGAAATGAGGCTATACAGAGGTCAACTCAGTTAGAGAGCAGACTGTGCTAGGTGANCGCACACACTAGAAATGTAATCAATTACATAATACCATATATTAAAAAGTTATTTTTGTGCTATGGAGATGGTAAATATTAATGACAATTTTTAAGTTATTTTGAATTGCAGCGTGTAATTTGCTATCTCGCACAATACCAAAGGTCAAAATCTTTTCACTACCGGAAGATAAATAGTTTGCTGTAATTTGACTTGAGTGCCCTGTGCAGAGGAAACAGGTATTTTGACTTCACTACTTGAAGCTTGATTTTTTTTGCCTCAGTGAAAATCTGTACTTCATCCAAAGTGTTAAACATCAACAAGATATTTTTGTGCTTGTGTGAAATAATGCTAGTGCTTTGATGTAGTTTTGATGGTCTAAAATTATATATAGAACCGGATTTGTAACTAGAGGGAAACTTTTTCAATCAGACTATCTCGTGTATGTGAAAATATTAGCCACACCAAACACTTCAGGTCTGATTCAGAAGCAGTATATTTCAAAGAATTATGAGTCCAGAATAATTTTTCTGAGCATGTTAGTTATGTATTGGGCCATCTCTGGAAGAAAATAAAATTGGTAGCTGGGAAATAGAGAGTGTATAAGTAGGAGGAAAGAGGGAAGAAAAAAAAAAGAGTGGTGAGGTACAGTATTTATGCGAATTGTTTTGGAATATGCTTCAGATGTGAAGAAGATCCTATATACCTGAATGTCTGTCTTATTTAAGTATACCAACATATCTGATGAAAGTGCATTATCTAAACATAGTGAGAACATTATTCTAGGAGAGTGAGACATATTTAAATTCATCACAAAGTCTAATTTTCTTACATAGTACATTACTTATTCCCAAAGAGGAGTAAAAAGGAAGCATTACATATTTGGTGTCCTATAAAAGAGGCAACTCAACCTCTCTGTTTTGCAGTTAATAGATATTTTTTTGTTTGTTTGTTTTCCTACCTTTTTTTTTTTTTCCAGATTTTTTTTTTTCACTTTTTGAATAAGAAAGTGATCAGATAGGATCAAATGATATCAGCATCACAAAACAGCTACCTTTACATCCTTACACTTAAATGAGAAGCTCTTATTAGATCTCAATTTGTTTCTAATAGATGTAGGATTATGTTACTTTCCACTTATTGATTTTAACAGCTTTTATATGCAAGTACTGCTTAGTGCATTAGACTGCAACGGGACTGGATTTTTTTGTTAAAAGATTATGTAAAAATCTGCATTTCTTAGATCAAAACTGTGTATACTGTCACTTCCACACAAATTTAAGCTTATTCATATTACCTGTGGAAAGATAATTATGCTGATGGTATTAAATATATAATCATTACAGCCAGCTGACTGCAGACATGCTATGCTTCAGCTCCTGAGTTTCCGCTATCAAGTGTTCATGTAGCCCAATGTGACAGGAAGATAACACCTTGATTATTTCTTTGGTGTGAAGGGTGTTGTACAAGAGTCATATACATGAACTTAGGCAGATAACTGGTTCTTGATGAGAACGGATGAGGTGATTTGTTTAGTTTACTCACTCACCTGCCCACTTTTGGGCTACCAACCTATCTATCCAGTCATCAACGAGACTGTGAAGTGACCTGACACTGCGAAAAAAGTAGCAATTCTAGGTAGCTTATTTTCTATCACTTCATGTGTGTAGACATATATACATACAAGTATATCACAGAATCACACAGAATTGTAGAATCTTTGGGGCTGGAAGAAATTTCTAGAGATCATCTAGTCCAACCCCTGATATAATATGATATGATATATAATGTGCATGCATGCACACACATTTATGTATACATATACATGCACGCGTGTACATACATGGTTTGTTTTAAATGACTGAATATTAAGAATACATTAATTAGTAAATGTGATGTTAAGCTGATGCTATGAAATGCTTATTTTTAGCTGCAGTCAGATGAGCAAAATAAGTATTGGAGAAATAAATACCATTAGTTTTGCCTAAAAAAAAAAAATATGTTGTATGACTGATGGAGTGTGCGA
>VXAV01010871.1:80121-103031 GCA_013399715.1 Alectura lathami
AGTGTTATCAGTAAATCAGCACTTTCCCAAATTCTTTCACTTCTCCAGTACTCCTTCTTCTTCTAAGGAGAAAAATGAGATAAACATTTCAGTCTGGTGTTAAGGTGCTGGTAACTCCATAGAAGAAATAAAATTGATAAGAAAAATCAATGTTATTTATTTATTTATTTATTTATTTATTTATTTATTTTTCCACAAACATCTCAACTCTCAACTTATACTGGTAGTTCAAACATCAAAACTCCTTAGACACACTAGCAAATGTTTTACTTTCATTGTATTTTACATCTTTGCACAGAAATTTGCTGATTTCTGTTATCACAGGAGTCAGTGGTTTGTACAAGGACATGTTATTGTTTGTTTGACTGTTCCCGTGGAAGCAGTACCACTGAGTCTCAGGAATCGGCAGGCATAGATACTGAACTGGACAAATTATTTACACTCAGTTTCCGGAAGCAACTAGGAGTAAGTTCTGTGCTTGAGCCAAATAGTTAACTATGCCTTGCCTCCTTGAAAGCAGAGGTTGGTTTTAACCCTGATTTGTGATTAATTGTTCTGTGCAATTTCTGGTATTTGCTAGACACCCATTAGTGGAATCCAACATCCATAGCAAGACAAGATACTACCAAGATGCACAAAAAGGACAAAGAGCTTTGTGTTAGCCTATGGTTAGATGCTCTACCATAATAACCCTACACTCAGATTTTGCTGACAACCTGTGTAGAAAAACAAAGCTCAGAGTGAGTAATAGAATTGCTTCAAAGTATTATTTATTACAGAAAGTGCCTTTGTCAGTTTCTAAGTCTAAAACAACAGTAAATTACTGTTGTACCACAATAATAACGACATGCTCTACGCCATTGCGCTTTATGATTCACAAAGACTGACTCAGTGGATACCTTTCTTATGACCACATCAGATCATACAACTTCCAGGTATCATGAGGAAAAATAAGTGTAAATAATAGTAATATATCGTGGATTTCAGTAGACTTATGACAAACTTTTAACAAATACATTAAGGTTAATAAAGAAACTTTTCTTTTTCTCTCTCATGTTTCTTTGTTTCTAGTTTTATATAAATACTGTCTTTTCAGCACTCTATGTAATGTTCTATTTTCCCACACTTTGTCTTCACTTGACCCTCTCAATTACTGGTATTTTCATGTTAAAAAGACAGCTGTTGATGATCTTGATTCAAGTTTTTTCTGTTATTCATCATAATGCTCCCAACATTTTTTACTGTGTTACACCCTCATAACGGGTTTCTTATTTCAAGTATTTGCTCATTAGAATGCCCATGCTGATATTCAACAAATTTCCTTTGGACTGTTTGGACTGTTTGTACAATGCATCAAAATCATTTTGAATCATAGGTCTGGTCTTGCAGGTTCGAGATAAGTGTCATTCCATCATTCAGATAGTTAGTTACAATGTTGAACAGCATGAAAGTTGGGACAATTCATTTGATCTGTTTAGCCAATGAAAATTTCTAGCTACTTTCTGAGTAAGCTTTTGCAAAAGAGGGTGCATTGCTTTATAGTAATTTCATCTGGGCAGTATTTTCGTAATTTATGAGATGTCATTTGAGGCAGTGTCAAAATTTTTTCTAAAATCTAGACATATCACACCTACTTGGTCAATTAGTCTGTTAGTGAAGTAAATTATTTTGGTTTGATATGATTTGTTCTTGACAAATCCAGATGTTCTATTTCTTATTATAGTTTTGGTGCAAGCAAATGGATATTTAATATCTTGTTCCAGCTTCACAGTAGAAAGTTAGTCTTTTATCACTCTCTTTGAACTTTTTAAGTAAAAGTATTACTAATGCCCTCTTTTAACAGTCTAAAATTTCACTATGAATTTTAAAATAAATTTATTTGAAGGACCATTATTGTGGTGCTGTTTTGCTCCTTTCACAAATAAAAATATGGCATAACTTCTTGTGAAATCTCTCTCTAAATTTTTAGTCCATGATGCCTCTCCATATTCACAGAATGCCTTTAGGCAAGGGTTGTATTTACCAGGAAGGATGATTCTACAGAGAAATAAGTCTTAATGATATACATATATATATGTTTTTTTTTTTTTTTTTTTTCCCCTGATATTTACATGAGAAGTTATACGGACTATAATACCTTTGTACTATATAGTGAAAAGCTGGATTCTCAAGAATCACCTGGAAAAAGCTTTGAATAAAAGTCTGGAGAAGTACTGAGAATGATGGACCAGAATCCTTAGTGGGTTTTGTGCTTAGAAGCAGCAGCTTGCTGATATGAGCAAGTAATTCACCTTTGTCTTCTGATTACATTTGCTGCTTTTCTCAGGCAGAAAGGCAATATATTGGAATTAAGGTGTTATTAAATTGTTAATCTGTTAGAACTTCAGCATGATACAACTTTGAGAAGCACTGGAAAATCTCTGTAAGTGAAATGAAATACACCTTCAGGTTGGACTTCTTATATTCTTCGGCTGTATTTAAATTACATTGCATTGAACAATTAGCTTTTCTAAACAGACAAAATATAGGTATCAAATTTAAGAAAATACGTTGGATAAACTTATTGCAAGTAGTGAACAGCAAAGCCAGAACTATATTCCAGATTTCTGTCCCCCTTATAGAAACAGAGTACTTACTCACTGAAGGTAAAATCATAGAATCATAGAATGGCTTGAGTTGGAAGGGACCTCAGAGATCATCTAGTTCCAACCCCCCTGCTGTGGACAGGGCTGCCAGCCACTAGCTCACTAGATCAAACTGCCCAGGAACCCATCCAGCCTGGCCTTGAACACAGCCAGGGATGGGGCAGCCACAGCTTCTCTGGGCAGCCTGTGCCAGCGCCTCACCACTCTCTCAGGGAAGAATTTCTTCCTGATGTCCAACCTAAACCTCCCCTCTTTCAGTTTTAGCCCATTCCCCCTTGTCCTACCATTATCCACCCGTGCAAAAAGTCGGTCCCCCTCCTGCCTGTAAGCTCCTTTCAAGTACTGGAAGGCCACAATGAGGTCTCCCCGGAGCCTTCTCTTTTCCAAGCTAAACAATCCCAACTCCCTCAACCTTTCCTCACAGGAGAGGTGCTCCAGCCCTCTGACCATTTTGGTGGCCCTCCTCTGGACCCGCTCCAACAGCTCCACATCCCCTTTGTACTGGGGGCCCCAGGCCTGGACACAGTACTCCAGGTGAGGCCTTCCAAGGGCAGAGTAGAGGGGGACGATCACCTCCCTCTCCCTGCTGGCCACCCCTCATTGATGCAGTCCAGGATACCAAAAAAACCTGTATTCTATATCATATTGATTGATCTCAGAGGCTACAAAGAAGAAAAGTCATAGATTAAAATGTTAAGAAGATTATAATGATGATGATGATAAGCACAAAAAGGATAATGTCTGCAATTTTGGAGCCTTTCCACCTATTCTTGCTGTATGTGTAAAATAAACACAGGCAGCTGGCATACCAGATGGTTTGTATTTGTGACAACCAAAGCAAAAAAAAAAAAAAAAAAATTTAAAAACTATAACAAAATTCTGTTAGCCCCGACAGAAACTCAGAATCCAAACGATGATTCTTGTACTTTGTCTCTTGACTAGATTAATACTACAATTCATCAAAAAGAAACTGAATAAATGTTGTATTTTAATTGCCTCATTTTAATTCTGTTGTTTCCAGAAACACAATTTTCTGTAGGGAGAGAATGAAAATGGACAAACTGAATTTACATTAGTATGAGCAGATTCTTCATAATGAAAAAAAACGTCGTGCTCAAATCCAGTGCTTGCAGTTGCTAGCAACTCAAGGCAGAGTTCAAAATGTCACTTCCAAAATAGGACATTGCTTTTCTTGGTTATCGAAAGCAAACTTTATCAGTTTTAGCAGTTTTGTAGCTGTTAGTTTTTTGAACCACAAATTGTAAAAACAGCTGCCTCTAATTTTTTTCAAAAGTAGCATCCAAGTCACCCCTAGAAAAAGGAAAATGACTAATAAAAGTTCAAAGTTACAGCTTTCTGTAAGAAAGATATACTGAGTCCTCTGGCAGGTAGCTCTAACTAACAGAATTACAACCTTCTGTGCAATCTTGCTGTGTGCTGGCTGAGTTTCTGATAGAGTGTAATTGTTATATGACTTTTCAAGGTTCAAGTGTGGGATCCCACTGAAGCCTTACTTAGAAGTAATGGAGAAAAATACACTACTTAAGAGAGAATTAGTCAGTTCCAGATACCTCCTTTAGGATGAGAAGACCTACAACCTAGAAATGTCTATTACTTTCACTTGAAGGGATCTTTTAGAGTGACTAGTTCTATTATGGACATTTACATTTCGTCAGATTAAACCAGTCCAGAGGAACTATAAACAACAGGCAGAAAGAGTCTCCACAGCTGTCTGTTCATTTATGTATTTTCTTCTCAAATAATAGCTTGAAAGAATCTTCCATGGGTATTCATTATCTCACTGCTGATTATTATTCATATGTATATATGAACAGAACTATGACCCTAAAACAAAAGCCAATGTATTAGCAACACAGAAAATGAAAACAGTTCAAGATTGTGTTAAAATTAATATCTTACTAACCCCTTATGTAACAGGTTACAAAAAGAACAGTACAAGACACAAGTGCTTTAATATGAAAACTTCTTGTATAATTTAGGCAGAAAGGAAAATAAGAAAGACTAAGATTTTTTGGGGGGCCAAATATATAACTAGAGTTACTATATGCCACTAAATGTGCATCCCATGTTTATATATACTTAAAGATTTTGCATAGTAATACCTGTCTTTGAAGACTTCTTCATAGCTTGTGAAAAGTGAAAAAAAAAAAAAAAAATCCTTTTATGGTAAAAGAAGAGGAGAGAGAAATTTTAGTAGGATGCCTACATTTAGTAGGCATAATAATAATAATAATAAAATATACTGTATGTTATGTATACGAGTGTGAATAAGTGGTGTTAACTCGTGGCCTAGTTTTGTGAAACTCCTGTAAAATGACAAAATTATTACAGTTTTATTGCCATTTAAAATCTTCAAAAGACAGAAAAACTTGTTTTTCAGCATGTTTGAAAAGGCTTCAAGTAAACTGTTCCATTGTTGTCTCTTCTTCTAAAGCTGGTAACAGTCCTTAGTCCTGTTTCAACACTTCAGTGTACGTTTTATTTGGCTAAGGCTTGATTTTTCATATACCTGCAGAGTTTCTTTGAAAACTGGCTTCTGTAATGCCTTTCCGGTTATTTTGAAAATAATCTCTCACACCTCTAGGCTGATTGTTTCCGGTTATTTTGAAAATAATCTCTCACACCTCTAGGCTGATTGTTAGGTCATGAAAATGCTCTCATTTATTTATTTTTAATCTTTTCGTTGTGACATTTGTTGTTACTGTGTGATGTCATTGGACAGATGGAAAGTAAAATAAAGTGCATGTGCGTATCATTTGCCATGTAACAGTTCAAGTACTTATCTACATGGGCTTTTGCATAATATCTAATGCCACATATTTTTTCATCACTCCTCTTTCAGTCTGGAAATAATTTGCTTTCAGCTGTTACATATGGTTTAATATAATATTTCTGAAGGGAAAGATGTAGGAATTATGAACTGAAGAAATTTGGTTTTAATTAGGTCTGAAAATGGAGAGAACTACTAATTTTTTATCTGATAGACAATAATCTTTATGTAACTTTTGAAACTTGTGTATTATAAGTTGGAGCAATAGGACAGATTGATTTCCTCTTCCACAGGCATTTGTCAAGACACAAACTCTTTCTGGAGTCTGACTGTATTGACATGTGCTTTTCAGCAGCTGAAAAAAAAAAAAAAAAGTCAAGCAATTTTAGACAGTTTGAGGAATGACTAGATGTATTTTTTATGCCAGGATACATGCTGAAATATGAAAATGTGAAAACCTAAGATAAAGTGTCTTGGTATTGTTTTGCTTCCCCCCATCTCTCCCTGCTCACCCCAACACACATGGTGCACTGCAAAATTCTTTCTTGAATGCTGTCAAATCTAGACTGTATGTACTGCATGTAACCTAGTATAAAACATTGAAGTCACCTTGAAAAAATTGTAGACAAGGGAATGAATGAATGGGATGGAATTTTGACTTACCATTAAGACAGGGTCAGTGTAATGTATATAGCAGAAAGCATATATGAAAATATAAAACCTACTGAACTGTATGATTTACCTTTAGTAGTAATCTATATACAGGAACCTAAAAAGTCACAGATGTATACATTAACAGTAGTGTTTTACTACACACACACCAGCACTATGTGTAAAAACATAAGTGCTCTTATTTGATCTATGACTTTGACCTATTTTTGTGGTAATTTTCTCTGCAAGATTTCTAGATTTACTCATATTTGAATGTCATCCACTCTGGATTGTTACTCACTCTGATATTTGCCTTTGCTCTCTTCTTGTTAGCTTCCAGACTCAATTAGATCAACAGTTTCCTGTCTAGGATGTTGTCAGGCTGATCCACAATGATGAAATGTATGTGTCTCACTTATTCTGTGGGAAAATCTTTGTGCAAGGACAACTAAATAAACTGTGAATAACACAAAATACACTTCATTCATGAAATCCCAAATTCTCTCTTGTTAAATAATTGGCTGAACAGGAATCTTTTGTCAGTATCTTTCAGTAAAACCAGCATCCTTAATTAAATTCACTGAGCAATTTTTGGGTGAATATTTAGTAATACAGAATAAAGCAGATCATAGTAAAGTAAAAACAAATTTTGCTCTTGTTTTCAGAGGATTGATGTAGTTTTATTTACTTCTATGTTTTCAGATCAGCATTAAATATTTACATTTGTTTATCTGCTTAACCCACTAGAATCAGAGGAGTTATTATACCAAGCTCTCTGATTCAGGAAAGAACTATACAACCTAAGTTGTTTGAGGAAATATCCTTTAACATTTAAAGCTTATGTTGATTCCAGAAGAGAAATTCAATTATCTGTATTGCCTATGAAAATATTGTGTTTTTAGGAAGTAAGAAAAAATACACAAATTAAACATATAAATTAAACATATAAAGCAGTGCAGGAAGTAATCCAATAAAACCATTAAACCGGCAATGCAATAATTTCCAGCAATATATAAGCATATAATTACCCATCACATTAAGAATCTCATGCTAATTAAAGTATAGGCATGCAGATTATTTGTGTAAAGAAACCTGGCTTTCAGCTCTGATGACTGAATGTTGTTAGTCTCATGACATTTATTTGCTAGCTTTGTATAAAATAGTTTGCTGATGTTTTAGGCCATTCATGTGATTCTTACCTGCTGAGGACTTCTTCCCTTGATAAGTGCTTTCTGTCTTAGTCCCAAACACTTGCTTACTGCCATTACCTTAGCAATGTCTCCAGTATTCTTCCCTAATGTTAAATCCATATTCTTTAACTTTTTCCTTCAGACTGCAACCATGTCACTACATGGTCAAGTGTCTAGCTGCGGACACACATAATTCTTCATTCTTGTTTGCTGCAGCAGCAGAATTCAGCTGTTTTTGAAATAAAAGAGAATTCACCACTCTTTCAGCTGGGATTGTTGGATGGCTCTATCTTTATAAAGCCAATGAATTTTCATTCCATGAAATGAAATGAAATTTCACTGAATTTATTCTTCTGTAAACTAACAGATTCAGCTGTACATTCCAAAGATTATACCTGCTATGCAGGCAAGAAAGAAAGTAAGAGAGAAAGAAAAAACTAACATGAAGACCCAGTACTAGTACTGTTTCTAAAACTCATTGACTCTTGCAAAGATTGAGAAATCTTGATATGTGTAGAGGAAAAAAGACTTAATTTCCCTGGAATTTCTTAATTGTAAGATTAACTGTAGAAGACAGAAATGAACTTGAATAGATATGAGAAAGAAACAGAAGAACAACATATTTTACACTGCTGTGGCAGATTATACATCTATATAGTTATTAGTAATAGCTTGGATCAGGTTGGTGAACTTTCTAATTGTCCTTGTGTACAATAATTTGGTTCATGCTGCAACATCATCTTGGGGAGTACAAAGCAATTTACTTCTAATTAAACTAGGCTGGAAAATGCACCCCAGGAATACATGTAAAATACTGTAACTGCTTATAAGCATTCATTCCACTAAAACTTATTTTTATTATTATTATTTTTGTCTAAGTCAGTTTGTCTGTTTGTTTTTGGGGGTGGGGGGGGGGGGGGGGAGGGCTGTGGTTTTGTTTCTTTGATTTTCGAAACATTTGTTTGTTTGTTTGTTTTTTTTTCCTAGGGATGTAGGAGCATTCCCTATCTTAATTAGAGAGGGATCAGCTTTTATAATTGTGACTAAATCTGTGTGCTTCATTTTCCACTGTAATCTGGGCTGAGATGCAAACCTAAAACACAGGGCTAGATCTCCAGGAAATAATATTCTACTTACGTAGACATAAAGAAAAAATATACATGAGCCAAAGGGTGAAAGACAGCATAATAAACACAGTCTAAAGACCAAAAAGGACTTAAAAGTACGCCAAACTTGCACAGAGAGATAAATATTAAATGTTAAGAGAACAAATATTTGTTATTTGTGGGAGACCTATGGCAGAGCTGGGTAGTATTTCTTTACTTTCCTAGTTGGAGAAATCCTTTGAAACAGAAGAAAAAATATCCCACATCACTAGGACTATTAGTGAATACTGGAATATTATTAAAATATTAAAGTCTATATTTCCTGGCTACAGGTTATGCATTTATTAGGCGTTTACATATTTCTTTTTTTTTTTTTTTTTATGTCTATTATGTTGTACAAGGTCTAGATTTACTTATTCTGCATGTCTCCCAGATCCTAGTAATATTACTTTAATGTCTTTTTTGTTGTTGTTGTTTCTTATTAAACCAAAAAAAAAAAAATGCCTTGAGATATTATATCAGCTATGTACTTTGCACAAAAGGAAAACTGGCCAAAAATTCTTGTCAGCATGCTGCAGAGTTGCAAGACTTAAAATAGGAATTAAAAAAAAAAAAAAAGACAAATTTGATTTTGCTCATATACTGAACAGATCTGTTACCAGAATGCTGCCATAAATCTGCAGTCTTCAATCAAATGCTCAACATTAGTCATGTTTTAAAACTGACTTTTTAAAATTGTGCATGCCAAACAGCAAATTTCCCAGCTGTGGCAGTACCCTTTTTTTTCACCTTTATTTAGTCCATCTCAAATTGAAATCTGGGAAGTTTGTATGGTATTGTCAACTTGGAATATTTGTTTGGTTTCAATACTGAGTTTTATAAAAGGTTGCTTAAATGTTAATATTAAAATTTATTTATTAAGGATGTTTCTATGACCATCCCTGCACAAATGTAATTAGAATCCGGATGTATATTTTCTATTCACTTAAACCCACCATAAATCTCTCTATATTAAATAAATATATGATAGAAAGGATACAAATAGTATGAGCACTGTACTGAAAGACAAGAACTTCAGTGCTCAGATCTGATTTCTCACTTCAGTGTTCCTGAGAAGTCACCTAAAGTCAGTTTTTTAAAAGTGCTTAGGCACCAAAAAAAATCCAGGTACTGTCAAAAGTAATTTTCAAAGCAGTTGTGGTAATTTAGGAACTTTTAAACCACCTTGAGATATCTATCTACAATGTTTTTGAAAATCCCACCAAGAGAAGATTAGAGGACAGAACATTAATTCAAAGTATGTTAGGCTATTTTAGGAATCTAAACCAAACTCAATTCTGGAAACTAATGAAACAGTTTTAGCCCTGCTGGGGCAGAGAAGATACCATTAGTCCAAAATAACCAGCGTGCATCTCAACTTTAGGTAGTGTAAACTCCGCAGAAGTTCTATCTGGCACTTCAGCATGTTCTTTTAAATTGCTTCTAATTCTAGACTACTACACTAGACAGGGAAATGCGTTGTCAGAGGAATACAGTCTGCGTAGTCTTATCCGATATTTATGTGTCTAAATATTTTGGAAACTGTAGTCTTTCATCTCAAATATCCTACTGCAATTGTTTACAATTAGGTATAGTAAACTCTAATAATTGGACCTGCTTTGAGGCACATTTATTGAAAATTCTAATTTCCTTTCTGTGTGAGGTGCAAGTGTTTCTTTTACACCGCAGCTATATCTCAGAGTTCTGTTAATGAGTGTTCTCTGAAGATGTTGACGTTCATATACATCATGGCTTCATGGCTTCACCAAGGGCAAGTCCTGCCTGACCAACCTAGTGGCCTTCTACAATGGCATAACTGCATCGGTGAACAAGGGAAGAGCAACTGACATCATCTATCTGGACTTCAGCAAGGTCTTTGACATGGTCCCACATAACCCTTCTTTCTAAACTGGAAAGAGATGGATTTGATGGGTGGACTCTTCAATGGATGAGGAACTGGTTGCTAGATCACATTCAGAGAGTGGTGGTCAATGGCTCAATGTCCGATGGAGATCGGTGATGAGTGGTGTCCCTCAGGGGTCCATTCTGGGACTGACACTCTTCAACATCTTCATCAATGACATCGACAGCAGGATCGAGTGCACCCTCAGCAAGTTTTCTGATGACACCAAGATGTGTGGTGCAGTCGATACACCTGAGGGACGGGATGCCATCCAGAGAGACCTAGACAGACTGGAAGAGTGGGCCCAGGCTAACCTCATGAGCTTCAACACAGCAAAATGCAAGGTCTTGCACCTGGGTCACTGTAAGCCCTGCTATGAGTACAAGGTAGGGGATGCAAGGATTGAGCAGAGCCCTGCCGAAAGGGACTCGGGGCACTGGTGGATGACAAGCTGGACATGAGCCAGCAGTGTGCCCTCACAGCCCAGGAAGCCAACCGTATTCTGGGCTGCATCAAAAGAAGCATGGCCAGCAGGGCAAGGGAGCTCTGCTCTGCGCTGGTGAGACCCCACCTGGTGTGCTGCATCCAGATGGGGAGTCCTCAGGACAGAAGGAACATGGAGCTGTTGGAGCGCATCCAGAGGAGAGGGACAAAAATTATCCAAGGGGTGGAACACCTCCCCTGTGAGGACAGGCTGAGAGAGTTTGTTGCTGTTCAGCCTGCAGAAGAGGAGACTCCAGGGAGACCTGAGAGCAGCCTTTCAGTATCTAAAGAGGGGCTAGAAGAAGGAAGGGGACAGACTTTTTAGCAGGGTCTGTTGTGATAGGACAAGGGGAAATGGTTTCAAACTAAAAGAGGGAAGATTTAGATTAGATATAAGGAAAAAGTTTGTTGCAATAAGGGTGGTGAAGCACTGGCACAGGTTGTCCAGAGAGGTGGTGGATGCCCCATTCCTGGAGACCTTCAAGGTCAGACTGGACAGGGCTCTGAGCAACCTGATCCAGCTGTAGACTTCCCTGCTCACTGCAGGGGTGTTGGACTAGATGGCCTTTCAAGGTCTCTTCCAACTCGGACAATTCTATGATTCCATGAGCATAAAGATTTTCATGACAAAAACATCTTTCTTGAACGTATTAAGGGTTTCTGTGTGCCTGTGCATATATGTGCATGAGATCACTTCTATATTCAGGAGTGACTACTACACAAATTATGTATGCATACATATACTCATATATATGAAAACATGTATACATGTTTATATGTATGCATGCATCTTCAAACTCTGAATAACAATGGAAAACTGTAAGTAAAAATTCAAACTATTTGATGCAGGAAGTCATCTTTTTGCCCACAGATTGAGGGGAAAAGTAGTAAATGAACTTTTTCTATATATATTTCTGATTATATTAGGAAAATCAATTTATATTCATGTGAATGCATGAGGCTAATGGCCAAAATACCCCACAACACTCACTAGCACTACATGCCTTCAAATTCTTAATATAAAGGTTTAAAAGTTCAAGATGTTATAATTGAATAGTAACAAGTTTGTTTTGATTAGCAGCTGTAGGAACACTGCTTCCTGAGGGTTTGAAAAAGAGAAGCACAATTTATTATACAAGCTTCCTAACGTTGGTCTGTCTGAAATCCCTCTGTCATACAGACATTGCAATAAAACACAGTGAGGATAAAATATGTAAGTATACTAACAGATGGTGGCCTGTGATTTGTTTCATGGAAAGTACTTCATAATCTTTATTAGTGCCTCATTTGCTAACCTTAGTTATGGATAAATCTTTAAATGATCTTTTTGCATTATGCACGCAATAATTTCATGCTTGTGCTGCTAAAGAATATCATAGTGTGTAATAAAATATTCATTTTACTGGCTGGACAGAAAAGCATAAGCATCAAAGGAATGCTGACAGCTTTTATTCTGATATAATAAGAAGTCAACTAACATGTATTTCCAGTTGCTAAGAGAGACATTCACATCTGCTCATTGGGTTTTGTGAGGATGTCCCACCGTATTTCTGGTGTCTATGCCCTGTTTGCAGGAGATAGAAGGAGATCCAAGTGGATAAAGGGCTCTGAGGATCATTTCTCTTTACCTGATACCGAACAAAATTAAGGCTGGAGCTGCATCGCGGGTTCTAGAACCTGTGGAGCACTTCCAGATTTGTCAGCTCATAAGGATCCTGAAAAATTAATTTTAGCCAGCTCCACACCCACTGTGTAAGCTTCTGTAGAGTCTGTTAAGTACCTTAAGAGTTTCATGCTCACTACTACCTAGATCATATTCAGATATATATCCTGTCTATTTTTATCTGATCAGAACTGCATTTTCAGATCTAGATTTACCATTAACCATGCAAGCTTTGACAGTTACATGGACTAACTGACTACTGTCTAATTGAAAGTGGTGTATTGCAAGCAGTAGATACTTAAGATATTTAGAATTTGATGATGTAGTAATGGCTTACACAGCACGCTTACTTTGGTGGTAACTTAAACAAGAAATTTGAAACATCTGAAATATTACTTTATTCTTCTAAAATTTCTGAAAATAACAAAGAGCTTTTGTGGAACCCTTCTCTTAAAAGACAAAAAGTCAGATTTTCCTATGGACTCATACTGAAAAATCATATAATCTCCAGTGACTTGCTTGATTAACAGTAATGAATGTTCTGAAGCACTCAAAAACCACAGGATGTGCTTTTTGATTAGCTGTGGTTAAATATAAGTCACAGAATATAACTGTGTCCTGAAGCGTCCATGATTTTACACATTAGCATGGAAAGGAAGAGTTCAGACTAAATATTTTAAAGATGCATTGCCAAAATACAATTTGAAAGACTAAAAATAGAGTCTAAATTTAGATTGTCTGATTCTAACAAGAATTCTGAAAATGAAGTTGGAAATATTTAAATGAATTACTATGAGAAGATTCCCTTCAGAAATGTTAATGGCTGTCCCACTTAAAAACTAAAAAATGAATGCAGAAATAATTTCTTGTTTGATTGTATTAAAAAAAAAAAAAAAGAAAGAAAGAAAAGCAATTCATTTATAGTTACACTTAGCACAACTTCTAGTCATATTAAATTTTTTATTACTGTTTTTGTGATATTTCTCAATTCTAGAATTCATAAAATATATTTTTCCAGTTTTTATAATATGCTGTGTGAGTATTTTTCACATTTTTTTCTCACCTGTCACATGAATATTAACAAGATGCTTGGATATCATTTTCCAATAGTATATATTTTGAAGCATTCTCATATGGTTGCCTAGGAAGATATTGGTGGAATAAATATTTTACACATAAATTCTCCCAGCCACCATGACTTTGATTCAGGTCCTGTTAATTTTGTGAATGAGTGTTTTGTTAGAAAGTCTGTTTGAATCCCTTACTTTTAAGGCTCTGCTGTTTAAGACAAAGATCAGTACAAGAGTGGTTTATTACAGGCCTTCAGACAAGGTTGTGATGAGCGTTCTGGGCTGTGAAACCATTGTTCTTCTGGAATGTCAGTTAAAAATGAGATGGTGCTATTGTCCACATGAAAAATAATCATTTTGAAAAGTTTAGAAAGGGTTAACCTGGATAATATAATGCATAACATCTCTGTCTAGGTAGATATTTACAACTGTTCTTCAATTTTGCAATACTCTATACAGAACTGAAGTTCAATAAAAATAATAAATAAAAATCTAAACCTAAATTTTCAGAAACAATCTTCCATCCAAATATTTATCTAAATATACTGAATATTGTTTTCTGTTTACAAATAAAGATTAGCCTTTTTCTCATTCTCTCAAGAGCCACTAAAACAAACTGCTATTATTTTTAAACAGAAATTGTGAAAGAATTTTAAACATATAGCACTTTTAGTCCTTGTGGCTCAAGGAGCTTTAAAAACATCTTATTCAATTTTCCCACTTTGCTTTGAAGGACTCTGAAACTGAAAGCATCAAAGTAATATTTTGTAAGGACCTATCTCCAAATTCAAGGAATTCCTATTGTGATTTTAATGAGATATTTTACAATGACAGTTAAGAATAGATCTCAGTTCTCGTGTCCTACTCTTTCATAATAGTGACAAGTGCCAAAATTCAGTAGCTCTTAAAAATCTGAGTGCTATGGTCTAGCAACAGTGTGAAACTATCAATAGGCTTTCAGTAGTGAACACAAAGGGCTGTCTTTAAATGGACTTTTGCTCACAAACGTCATGAAAGCCAAGCAAGTGAAGCCAAAACTTGAGACTGCTTTGAAAGCACACCTTTACAGTTCTGACAGACTTGACTGTCTTAGAAAGAGTGATCAACTATAAGAATTTTAAATCTTCAAAAGTATATAATGAAGAATGTTTTTTCATTTCAAGATTCTTTTTGGTACCTAAATGCCTTGTTGCTGTGGAGAGTGGTAGTAACAGACGAACTAAAAGATCTCTTTGGAGTCCTAGTCTCTGGCTAATTTGCCTTTACAGCAAGCTTGAGAAATTCAGGTCTAAAAGGCTACAGGGTACTCTAGAGAACCAGATAGAGAAGTTACGGTGCCAGTTTACTCCATTTTCCTTCACTGCCACATGTTGTGTTTGATTATGTTAAACAACAGCTAAATGTGTACCCCAAAATACTAGCATGAGTTATTTTTACTTGACGTCTAAACATTAAAGGAATGTGCTCCTGTGTGGTTTGTTCAAAGTAGGGAAAAGTGGTAGTATATTTAGGAGCTTTCTCAGTGCCTGTCTATATTTATATATCATCTCAGCAGCAGACATGATAACCAGACTGCTGGTCCAGCTCATGCTGTGGATCTGAGATCTTAATGATAAATTCAGAGTTTTGAAAGGCAGGGTTTTTAGGCAATGCTTGTCTCCCAGAAGTGAAATTCAGAAACTGAGTGGCTCTTTAAGGTCAATGGGGTAGACTCTAGGATCTGACAAACAATTGCCTATGCAGAGCTGCAGTCTGAAATGATGCCTGCAGCTACACAGGAACAATGGACCAGAACTCTTCTTCCTTGTAGGTTATACTTTCCTTTGGCAGGGCATTACCACATTATAATCTAGTGTATTGTCAAGCTGTACAAAGACCACAACTCAATTCACTCTGTAGTCAAGTGAAAAGGTGGTCTTAGGGAGGCTGAAAGTTCTGGTTCGCTTTCAGGATTGCTTGTATATTTTATTCAATATTATTTAACCTAAGACAAACTCTAGGGACTGAGATGAAAGATGCAGTTTTTTGCCTGCTCTCTAGCATCTTCTTCCCAGCCTAGGATTCAGCCAAGAGGAAGGACAGCAGAATGTTCTGATAACTAACAACCTTAAAAAGCCTAGCCTCACATACCTCCAGAAATAAAAGGCATTAGCAAGATCACTAGCCTGTTGTAGTTTCATGCTCCATTCTCCTAATTAACATGAGCAGTGATTCGAACCAGTTAGCCAAATGAATGGTCCCACTCTTTAAAATGAAGCCAGCTTTGTACTTTTGGGCTTCTTGCCATTAGACTCTCAGTGTGATTCTCCACATCATAATGCCTGCCTGCACTTGGTCCACACACTATGTAGAGCTAAATTCAAATGTCACTGCAAGCACCTTTTGGGGATTTTCATTTTATCAGACTTCAGGACTGACAGTGCAGCTTTCCAGATTTTTTCCTTAAAATAAAAGATAAATTAGCTATAAAGGTCTGGTGTGTGTGTGTGGAGTAACACCTATTTAGAAAGAAAGGCATGGTTATAGGTTAATTCTAGAAGTTTAGAAAAAGACATGTCTAGGCTGATGGGTAAGCTAAATGCTGGAGTTTGTTCCAGTGAAGAAGGATGAGATGACTTTGTCATTTCCAAGCTATTTTTCAAGCTATTTTCTTCATAGCCCTAGTCAGGCATGCATTAAATACTTCATTAGCACACTATTTTTTTTTTTCCCCAAAGAGGAATAATAATTATTTTATACTTTGAAAAATGTTTCCTTCTTTTGTTGTGTTGTTGTTGCTGTTGTTTCAATATATGTACTTAATGGGTCTTTTAGCTTCAAAGGGTGAACTTACATTTTATTGATTTTATTACAGCTAAATAATGTCAAATGCTGATATTGCAAACTGTGCCTTTCCTCACTTTATAGTCAATTCTCTTTCCATTACATGACAACAGCTAATGGCAGACATAAAGTCTTTGTTACTATATTTCAGCACAAGATAGTCTTCAGCCTCAGTGTTTGATTTATTCTGTGATCAAGTAACAAGGGCAGAAACCAACAGTCAACAGCTGTAGAACTGGCCACAGAATGTGCTTTCAATTGGTTTTCTCTTTGATCTGAAACTTTCAAAATGCTTCTGTATTATGACCCCTCATGCTCTCCTATGAAATTAACAAGTTTGATCTAACAAGAATTAGTTGACATTAAAAGCTCAAGAGGACAGACATTTTTCTATTTGTTCTGGTAAAATACCTCCATCACGCAGCAGTGAAGAAAATTCTTCTACAGAAAATTTTACTTTGCTCCTTGAGTAAGATCCGTAAATAAAGTAATATGCAGTTAAAATCAATATCTTCTTTACAAAATACTTTCAAGTCATCCACTATTAACTAATGTCACTGAAAATCTGACATAAGCAACACAGTAATATTTCGGGTAATACATTAATGTGCATTTATTCAACATCAAAATTATCTTTTTCAGATGTCATTTGATAATGAAAATATAAATTATAAAATAGCTGAATCGGTTAATTCCCTAATTTTTATTTTATTTGCATATTCTCATTTGAAATGGCCATGCAAATATGTCCCATCTAGGTTTTTCCCCTTTTTATGTTTCAAAAATCATAGTACACTCCTTATTTTCAATAGATTAAAAAAAGTATAAATCTTTCTGGATGCCAGATAAGACAGAGAAATCTCATCTCAAATATGTCAGTGTAGACTGCATGCGATATTATACAAGATAACAGGTATTCCAACATAAATATGAAGAGTAATTTGGAGCAGTTTTCAGCAGATTTTTCTCCATACCTTTAACTCTATTCAAAAGAAGATGGGCAATAAACACCAGACAGACTTGCAGTCACATTTAAACTTGTCAAAAGCTATGAAGAGTAGACAAAGTAAAAGATGGTTAATTATATCTGTTTTTAAAATCATGGCTGCTGCTTCCTAAAGATCATTTGTGAGCAACAATGGATGGAAAATAAGGGATATTAAATGTGAATTATGCAGGTTTTTAAAGTATTACTAACTGAGAGATACATTTTTTTCCTGACCAGAGAAAAACTAGGGTCTGGGAGTCAGGGCTGCTTTGCTTGAGTGTTACTGTATTACTGGAATCAAATTATTCTTGATGTGTGAAAACTCAGTTATCGTAGATTCTGAAAATATTTGAGTAAAATGTGCTCTTTAGCCGAGCTGAAAGGAAAGAAAGAATCTGGAGCTTTAAAAAAAATAATTAAAATTTTCTTAATGTTTTACCATAAACAAAGTTGGAACTGATTATAACCAAAGAGCAACAAAAAAATATTGCTTTTGTTTTTTTTTTAATTTACTTACCCTTCATTTGTACAGTTTCAAATAACATCTTTATAAAGTGCAGTAAAATAAATTAAATGTAATACAAAACTGTTTTTTTTAATGTACTAAGTTAGAAGTACTCAGCTGAGTACTTAATCTATGAAATCTTTAAAATTCGGTATTTTGTGTATGTTGAGAATTCTTTTAGAGACTGCCAAACTGACTCAATAAAGATGAGATGATTAATCTTGTTGAACTGTGTATGAAGTGTTGAAGAACGTTATTCTACTGTCCTACTATCCTCTTTAAAATATGCTGTTGACACTGATGTTAAATAATATCAATAAAAACCTATTTGTAAAATAAATGTAATAAAATCCAAATTAAGATCAATAGAATACAATAATACTAATCAAGCTTACACTTCTGACTTCAGTATGGAATCTCAAATATAGAAATCTACTCCCTAGCTTATTGAATTGGTATAGTTTTTTATATTTATTTTTTTTTCTGTCTCTACAGATTACAAAATAAATGTGTCTGATTACTTGATTACAGTTTTGATGCCTTCTGTTTTTTTTTCTTATGATTTTTCCTTAAGATCCTTTTACTTTTTCTCATATTTTATACATTGAAAATGTACCTTCTCTTTTGGCTACATAAATAGATGGTTTCAATTAGCATAATGATGATAATGATAGCCCATCACCTCTGCAAGATATTGCGGCTGATTAAAATGCTAACAATGTATCTGAATATGCCAACTCATGAAAACACATATATATATCTTTTGAAGGATAAAACATAAAGATATATAAACACTTAAAGATGAACACGTGAGCACTTAAAAAAATCAAAAGAGTGATGTTGGAGCACCTAAAGATACATCAGATTTAAAGGCTCCTTTTGTCCCATGGTACCAGGGAACTGACAGTGAAATAATTGCTTTTTTAATCTGGAAATTTAACAGTGGTCCTGATTAATATGTTCCACAGAACCAGTGAAGAAAAAGACAAAAAAATTACTGGGAACATTCCCAGCTGAAGTGATGCAACATTCTAATGATAGTTTTCAGTACTCTTTTATATTCTCAGAACACATTGTTATCTGGTATTTTATACAACACTTAGTTTTGCATGTCTTTCCTTACATTCTTAATTACCCCCAACATGAACAATAATAATTGTTAACACTTTACAATATTCACCATTTATTATTTCCCTCAGGATAGTAAACAGTTTTATATATATATATATAATATATATTAATGTTATTGAATGTTTTAATCATGGTTCTGACATATGTTCATATTTTTCCATTTCACATTGCAAGATATTTTATTAATATTATTACTCCTTGATACACTCCTTGTCCACAGCTGTAGCAAGACTGTTAGAAAACAGTCTGAAAATTAATGTTGTGATTTCCAGGGTTTGGACATTCTGAAGCCTGGAATCACACAAACACATACACTTCAGCAGACTGGAAGAGAGTGTTTGTCCTTATTCATTTAACTGGAAGAGGGGAGATGTAGGCTGGATATTAGGAAGAAATTCTTTCCTGTGAGGGTGGTGAGACACTGGCACAGGTTGCCCAGAGAGGCTGTGGCTGCCCCCTCCCTGGCAGTGTTCAAGGCCGGGCTGGATGGGGCTCTGAGCAACCTGGTCTAGTGGGAGGTGTCCCTGCCCATGGCAGGGGGGTTGGAACTAGATGATCTTTAAGGTCCCTTCCAATTCAAACCATTCTGTGATTCTATGGTTCTATGATTCCTAGATGATACAAATATTTGTATAGCTATGAAAACAACATATATTTCCCCATTTAAATATAAAAAGATATAAAGATAATAATAATTTTCTTTAAGGACCATTGTCTTCTCTTGCTAGATCCAGTTGTTGCTTTGATAGTTACAAGGTCAATTAAAAGTCAATATGAAATGAGAGCAATATGCAAGGGCAGCAACTAAGCTACCTAACTAACTGAATAAGCTATCTAAAGTACACTGTTGAAAAGTTCTCAAAACTACAAATAAAGCATGTTTCAACCACATAAATAGAAGAAGAATGACAGTGTTTAAATATATAAAATAAAATACATGGCTGTGTGAACTGGTAACAGTTAAAATGATGACACAGAACCAGGTTTAGATCTGGCTTCGTACACGTGAGCATGTGATATTTTGAAAATGTCTTTAAAATCCACTATAGAGCTAAAGCAACTAGCACAGATCCTCAGGTCTGTGTAAGTAAACGGCAAAAATCCAGATGGATTCAGAGGAACTTCTTTTTCCCATTCTTACAAAGCTTTATAATCCTAATCTGCCATTGTAGTCCAGCCCATAGTGGCTATTTCTGCTCTCCAAAATTGTCTTCATGGTTTGGTGTTTGTTTTACGCAAACAGTGACAAACATTCTGTTGTTTTTGTTGTTGTTTTTTTTTCTTTTTTTCCACAGAAAACTTTGGTAAAATAATTTTTGTGGGAAGTAATTCCATTATATTTAAACTAATAATTTTGACCATTCTGATACCTATACATGGAGTCCATTTGTTAGCTGAAAACGTCAGCAATCTGCTGCTTAATTGGTAGGATTATATGATACATGTTACTTCTGTACCTTGAGAAATAGAAATCGTTCTGAGTCTTTCTTCAATAGAAATATTAGCCTTCAACTCTGTCAGTAACCCATTTCTTTTGGTCACTCCTGAAGTTTTTTGAGACCACTATTAATCTGCTAATATTCTGGTAGTATACTTACCTGACACACTCTGATTCAGCCTTGTCAGTGGACATGCCATTTTTTTATATTTATCTTTCTTCTAAAGAGCTTTTCTTTAATTCCTCTTGTCTTCTACAGACTGAATTTTATAACTTTTGCACGCTCTAAAAGGCTTTTGCTTCCAAGTATATGAAGACTAATTTAGCTTCAAAGTCACCAAGAGTTTTAAGTCTACTATTTGTGCAGTTTATATTTTGCTGGTATGGCTTCTTATTGAGAAAACTGCTTTAGTAATTGAAAGGATACCTATCATAATTGCAAAAACCAAGTACACAGACAGGAGGTTAGTCTGAGAAGAACATTTATGTTCCAGCCATTCACATTTTAAAGCTTGAATTTTATGGCAAGTGAGTTTGGAAGTTTTTTTCCCAAATTTCTGCTTTCACATTTCTGAAATCTTTATCTCTTTGGCCTCAGGATAATCCTTGACCTAATGACAGAATTGGCTCAGGTTGCTGGACCAATAAGACTGACTGTCTGTAAATGGATACATTGATTGGTGCAATCTCTGGTTATTACAGATGTCCTGTTAAAAATGGACAGAAAATAAAATATAATGTGTAATGAATTGGTTAGTTTGAAATCAAGACTCGAGATTTTAAGGAAATGTTTATATTCATAGGGTTCTTCTCATATTGCCTGTTGTGGGGGTATATTTATCTTGCTTTATTACTTGTCTAAAATTTATGTACCTGTTTTAGGGAAGGCAGGATTCCATGACTGTCAGTAGAGAGAGAGCCATTCCAATTGACAATTCACATTTGCTATCTTGGACATGTATTATTAGATATGGTGAATCACCTTTTTTAAGAGCCTAGAAGGATACTAGATGATTATATAAATTAGTCACCTGATTTTAGACAGCTAAAACTAGATGAAGTGAAATCACATACATGATGTCTATTTTAGTTACTGCAGGCACTCTTCTCTCTATGGGCATAAAGAGCAAAAGATTTTGTCAGCTGAGATAATATATCATAGAATCATAGAATCATAGAATGGCTTGGGTTGGAAGGGACCTCAAAGATTATCTGATTCCAACCCCCCTGCTGTGGACAGGGTTGCCAGCCACTAGCTCACTAGATCAAACTGCCCAGGAGCCCATCCAGCCTGGCCTTGAACACATCCAGGTATGGTCTGAAGTATTTATTAGTTTCATAATGTACAATGCAATAAACAACGTTTGCTGAACTAAGCAGGGGGATAGCATTGGTCCTGTAGAGGCCAAAGTCTGTCAGCCCACCACCACAGATCACAGAAGGAAGATATTCACAAGGATCATCGAGTCCAAATCCTCACTCCACACAGGATCATCCAAAAATTAAATCATAGTTCTGAGAGCATTGTCAAAATGTTTATTGAACTCCAGCAGGCTTGGTGCTATGATCACTGCCTTGGGAAGCCCTTTATATTGCCTGACCACCCTCTCAGTTAAGAATCTTTTCCCAATACCCATGTCTACCCTCTCCTGACACAGCTCCATACCGTTCCCTTGGATCCTGTTGCTGTCACCAGAGAATAGATCAGCTCCTGCCCCTCCACTTATGAGAAAGACATAGGCCAACATGTGGTTGCCCATCAGCCTCTTCTAAGCTGAACAAACCAAGTAACTTCAGCTGTTCCTCATGCAACTTACCTCTAGACATTTCACCATCTTTGTAGCCCTTCTTTGGACACTCTCTAATAATTTTGTATTCTTCTTACATTGAGGTGCCCAAAGCTTCACCCAGTGCTTGAGATGAGGCTGTACCGGTGCAGAGAAGAACAGGACAATCTCTTCCTTCCACTCGCTGGCAGTGCTGGGCCTGATGCAATCCAGGGTACTGTCGGCCCTTTGGGCTGCCAGGCCACTGTGATAGAAATGGTAGAAATGTTGTTGTCTGGGGCTTATCTCGTAAAAGGCAACAAAAGAGACAACCAGAGTATACAGCTTTTGGCAAAATGGAAGACAGTACTCATAGCCTAGGAAGTAGTGGCATCATAACATGCCTCTCTGTATAAGTTAATCACATGCACACACGGATTCTTCTTGCATAGCTACATTTTTGACTCATTATTAAGCTGTAATTTATTTGCAGTTTTTATTCTGAATACAGTGTATAGCCCAGATTCTCTGTGAGTGAAGGGCAGACAGTTCTCCTTTTGGAATAAAGACGAACTCACAAGAAAGTTGATTTCTGAAAGATTAAACCTGAGAATATAAAGAAATATACTTCTCACAAAGCTGTGGTGAATGATTTCCTAAATGTAGATTTCACGCTAATCTTAAACATTTGGGAAGAAAAATCAAAGATCCCTTTTTT